>VZTO01005688.1:155586-257492 GCA_013400615.1 Syrrhaptes paradoxus | reverse complement strand
TTTTTTTTTTATTTTCCCCTCTCGCCGTGTGTGTGTTGTGTCGCTGTTGTCGTTTCGCCGCCGCACGAAGCCGCCGCGGAACGGGGCTGGCGGCAGCGCGGGGGCTCAGCGGTACCGGGCACCGCCGCTCCGGCCTTTCCGCATCATTCTCCTCACCCCTCTTGTCTTTTTATTATTCTATTAATATATCCTTCTTGGTGTTATTCTGTCCCCGATACAACTGCGAAACGGCTGGTGCCGTTTTTTTGCAACCTGTGGCGGGGCTGCGCCGTGATCTGTCAAGCCCCGGGCTAAGAGCGGGCGGTGATGGAGAAGACTTGCGGCATTTCTCTGCCCGGGGAAGGGGGGAGCCCGCGGGGAGGCTCGGCCGTCGCCGGCTGCCGGCCCCGGAGCACGGCGGAGCGGCGGCCCCGAGGTGCGGGAGAACCACCGCGTTCGCCTCGACGGCGTGTGCCGGGGCGGCCGCCACGGGCTTTTGCCGGCTGGAAAATAAAACGTGATGCAAAGCTCGGGAAGGAGGGGAAGAAAGTGTATGGAGCAACTCTGAATATTACGCGCAGTGCTCAAAATAATTAAGAATAATAATAATAACAATAATAATAACACCCGCGGGGAGAAGAGGGGTTCCTCTGCCGGGAGGAAGGCGGCCGGCGAGGGAAATGGGGTGCAGCCGTGCAAGGGATGGGGGGTCCCGGGTGCGGTGCGGGCGGGGAGCCCCCCGGTGCCCCCCATCGCAGCCCTTTCCCTGTGTTTACTACCGCGGCGGACTTGGCGCGGCGACAGGCGCTCGTAAATCTGCCGCCGGCAGCCGCGGGGCTGGCCCCCGGCCACACGCTATTCCTGGAGCGAGCGGCGCGGCCAGGCGCGGAGAGCCGCGCAACCCCCGCGCACCGCGCCGCTGTGCCTCCCCCAGCCTCCCTCCGGCTCCCCAAAAAAACTGAGAGCGGGTGAGGAAGGGAGAAAGCTTTCTTTTTTTGTTAGGGGTGTTTTTGNCCTCAGCTTCGCCATCCTGCTCCCCCCCCTCCCCTTCAGTTTGCAAAGTCACAGTATGAAATGTTATGAAATCGCCTCTTGGGAAGGAGGGAAACAGAAAGCAAGGCGTTTGTTTAGAAAAATCTGCAGCGGCCTCTCAGATGTACCTAAAAAGCTGCCTTTGACCCCCCTGTTGCATTTCCAGGGAAGAGGCAAATCTGGGCTTAAAATCATGAGTCAAAAACAACAAAAACAAACTCGGCCCGGATTAGTTTTTTCCACTGACTTCAGTAGGAGCAGGATGAGTGCAGAGGGAGGCTGGGGCCAGACAGATGAGGCTCAGCACGAAGCATTGTGTTGGTCCAGCAACTCTGTTTGGGGCCAAATTCGTACCTGTGCCAGTGGAAGTGTCAGCAGGATGGGGTATGGGATCAGGCCTTCTTTCGATCTGGGGATGCTTATTGATTCCTCTCCTGAGGTTTTAAATGCTTTAAAAATATTATTTACCATATTGTTTCAAAGGTTTAAAGGCTGAGTGCTTTAAGAGCAAATACAGGCTTCTTCCTGCAGTCCTATGCTTTAAAAATGTTTTGGGGGAAACCTCTCTTTATAAATACATGGAGAGGCAGAACCTGAGGTTCTGTTATTTTCTTCTAACAGTAAGATTACAGGTTGAAAAACTTACATTATAGATGGCAATTTTTGCCTTACGAAACAAATCATCCAGCATTACAATATTCAAAGGGTGTCTAGCAATTTTCCAGAAGAATGGATTATTACATTGTTCCAGTAAGAAAAAGACTTCATCTCTGAGCATTCAATTTTGACTGGCAAAACAGATCAAAGATCTCTTGGGATGCATCTCAATTCCAATTTCCAATCCCCCTCAGTTCTGACTGTCTGAGTCAATATTGGGAGGGGAAGTGGAGGTTAACTGGTTAGTTATTATTGTGAAGGAAGAAGCTGGAATGAGAAGTGATTCTTGCAAATCTCACCCCCAAAAAAGAGAAAAAAAAATCAGGCAAAAGTCTTGATGATACTTTTTAGACATCCCTGTTTGCAGCACTGGGAGGACTTTCAGCCTCCTGTCTGATGAGACAAAAATAAACCTCGCAGAAACATTAAGTTTTTCAAAACAAGGCTGGAAAAGCTCATAAAAATAATGTTGCTCAGGCGCGTTTTAAGAGAAACAGAATTACATCGACAAAATTATATGTTTTCCAGGTTTGGTTGGGGTTGTTTTATTTTCCAAAGGGGAAAAATCGCTCCTGCAGCAAAGGGAACTGGTGCCATCTAGTGCCGGGTCCCCTCCCGGGGCCGGGCTGCGCTGCCGGGAGCCCCGCGGAGCGGGAGCGCGGTTATTAACGGCTCGGTAAAAAAAGAAAAGAAAAAAAAAAAAAGTTGCTTGCCAGCTAGGAGGAAGGTGGCAGAGGAAACTCTGGATGCCACTGAACTTACTTAAGGAGCCTAATTGGAAACAACCGAGTGCTTATTGAAGTCATTGACATTTCCATATGGAGTTCTCTCTGGGTCTGGTCATGAAATCACATGTGAAAATCTTTCCGAGTTGTGGTGTTAATCTGCCCTTGAATTTCTGCCTAATTTGGGATGTATTGTAAATCTGTACTCTTTTTTGTTTTGTTTTGTTTTTTGCCCTTTTTTTCTTTTTCTTTTTTTTTGGGGGGGAGGGAGTATGGAAACTTTCAGCCCCTGACGGCAGCAGCCTAATACGAATTTGTAGGAATGATGTGAGGTGTGCTTGTTTTTATGTCCTCAAAACATCATCTCAAATACAGATGGTAAAACTTAGTGAGGCAATCCCGTGTTGTAGGAGCAGGGGTAGGTGTCCTCGTATTTTATTTGAACACTCAGTTAAAAAGAAAATCTTGTTACAATGTCTATAGGTGAGTAAAATGAATCTCTAACTATTTCTCAGTGTGCAGCTGGTGTACCTTGTGTACCTTCACACTTGTTTTAGTCCATGTGCTGCAAGGTTAGGACTGCGGACTCCACTTGAAGAGCTTTTACTGGTTCGGTAAAAACCTGAAATGTTGCTTTCAGGTTTCTGAGAAGTTTGTAAAATCTAAATTTGGTGAAAAGTTGCCTCTGTGCTCTTAACCTCTTGTTCCATTTTATAGTAGCACGGGAGTCTATAAACAAGAGTCCTGTATGCTGAAGTGCCTGTATTCTTTGCTCGATCTATTTTTAAACCATTCTTCTGTTTGGCAAAAAGTGACACTTGGTTTCCATGTTTACAGCAGGCATTGGCAAACCTCAGGAGTTCACAGTTTGCAGTTTGGTTAGATGAGTATCCAAAAGTCAGCATCTGACCAGTAAACTCCTTCAGACTGCAATTTTAGACTGTAAATGTAGTAGACCTCCCCACATTTCATTTTTTTTTAAATCCATGCTAGATCTCGCATGTTCCCATTGCTGCAGAAGGCTGGCAGCCAGAAGACACACACCCCTAAGTCCGAGCAAGCGTGTAGTCTTCAGGACTGCTTTAAAACCCCCCCAGTCTTGATGGAGTTTTGTATCTAAAACACAGGGAGAGATAAAAGTGTTGGGAGAGGGGAGAAATTTTGGGGCTATATTGTTTTCCTCTCCCTTTTTCTCCTGGTCAGCGTGCTGCCTTGGGGCTGTATGCCAGGTACACATGAGAAATGTGGGATCCCCGATTCTGGGGGGGGAGAAAGCTTCTGACACCCACACTGCAGGACAGTGGGTCCTGAAGAACATGTCCTTTAGGATCCTCAGAAATGGGTCTCTGTAAACATATTTGGTTAAATAAATATAGTGGTGAGGGGTTGCCTCTCCCCTGACCAGGTGACCCCAAGCTCCGTAAACGTCTTGTCCCATCCAGGCAGGGTGCCAGAGTGGTTCCTTGCTGCCAAGATGCTGCCAGAGACGGGGAGGGTCGGGTCGGTGCCGGCTGGTGATTTACCACCCGGGTGCAGGGTGGGGATGGTGGGACCGTGGATGGCCAGGGACCAGACTCAGCCGTGGGGGAGACCCACCTGGTCTTGGCTGCACCCTGCTGTGGGGTCAGCACCTCCGTGCAGGGGATAGTGTCCGTCCCTTGTTCTCTGGAGTAGCTCCCTCGGCTTCAGCCGGGACATGGTTCCTGCCTTCTGTTGAAAAATTAATGCGCCGGATTGCTCGGGGTCGTTCGAAATGCTGAAGAAGGCTTGACTCCTCACTCCCCAAGGACATGCGCTGCCTCTGTCTTGCTGTCAGAGCTTGGCTCCGGAGAGGACAGGGGAGTCCTCTTTGGTGGAAAACATTGGAGGCAGTTTTAGCGTGCTTCCCTCCTCCTCTGCATTTTCTATTGCAAAGACCAAAACAATGTGGAGACTTGAGCCGGGCCAGCTTTCAAGGGCAATCCTTTTAAACCCTCTTTTGAAGTACAAACTATAAAGTTCCCTGCAGCGCTCAAGAAAATATGCAGTTTTCCTGGTTCCAAATGCTGATAATAAAGCCGTCCAGATAATGTATTGCATTTCCTAGAAACATTTGTTTGCTGGCAGGAAATTGGATCAGATTGAAAGTTAGCAGAGACCGCTCGATAGAGCGAGTGCAATCTGCTCACGGAAGGGTACGATGGAAAAAACGACAGGGCTTGCGCTAGGGATGCTGCTTTTGATCTGTGCTGACACTGTACGCTACGACTTCTCTCAGTCTCTTCTTGGGTTATTATTAACCCAGCCACGTTTTGGCCTAGACGCCAACCAGAAGCTACTAAATTAATAAAACTCTGCTGTGACAGCTAAAGGACGCTTAGTGCCCTCTGATTGCATGACACCGGGAAAGCAGAGCTGGGTGCTTGCACACCCCAGGCCAAGAGCATCCTCTTCATCGGGGCTTGTAGCACCCCTGACTGTGCCCGGGGTGGCCCCCACACCACTGCATTTTCTTGGTTGTCCCTCTTGTCCCTGTTCAGGAGCAACCAGGTGTTGTCATGGTGGGGGGGGCAGCTGGCAGTGTGCCCTGGCAGGCAGGGGGGGCTATTCCTGTGGGGCTGGGACCCTGTAGGCTGCTGGGAGCAGGGAGGAAGGGGGGGCAGGATGGAGCTTCCCCTGGGCGGGCAGTTTCAGAGCACTGTGTGGGATGAGACTGTGGGGAAGGGAGACTTCACCCAGCCACCCCTCCAGGGTGACGTGAGTGAGTTGGTGCTGCAGGCTCTGGAGGGGTAGGAAACTGGGACCTGGGGAGGGAGGGTGATCCCTGCCCTGAACTGTGCGTTTGGGGGTGGGAAAGGGGCAAAGACCGCAGGGTATCCCCCATGCACAGGGGGGTAGAGAAGCAAGGAGCCCCCCTGTGCACCGGGTGGGAGGAGGATGGATGAAAAGGGATTCCCTATAAATAGGAGAGTAGATGGATGGATGGAGGAGTTTTTCTGTGCATGGCAGAAAGACGGATGGGAGGGCAGAGGAGGGAAATCCCTGGTTCTCCTGCTCTGCCCTGTGGTGGGTGACCTCTGAGGGTCTCCCCTTTGCATGGGGTGGAACTGAGAGGGGTTCCCCACATGCAGGTGCCCCCTCCCTATGCCCACCAAGCCAGCTGCCAGGAGGGCAGAGCCAGCCCCGGGCTCCCTTCCAAGAATGGGTTTTCTCGGGGAGGTGCCGGGGTAGGGAAGGGCCGTTCCCTGAACCGCTGGGGCAGACCCATTGCCTTCCTGGAAGGCAGCAGCAGTGACAGTCCCATGCGGCCACCCGTGAATTGGGCCCCGTGTCTGGCCCAGACCTTCCTCTCCAGGCACAACAAGCCCTGGAGAGCACTGCCAGAGAGCCCACACCTCCCAGGTACTGGGCAGGAAAACTGGACTGGGGGGGCTTGGGGTGATGCTGTGGCCCCAGCTGAGCCTGGGAGAGCCTCATGGGCTTTGAGGAGGGGAGTGGAGAAGGACATGCTTGGCTGTGGTGGTCTTTTCTGCTCCCCATCGCTGGTCTTTGTTCCTGTCCCCTTCCCATCTGGTCTCTGGTTGGAGCATCCTCCCACGCTGGGGTGCAGAGCTGGTGCTGTGCAGAGGCCGGGAGGGGCAGGGTTAACCTGGCTCGGCATAGCGAGGGGAAGGAAGGTCCCTTTCCCTTTTGCGTGCCCACATCCTGCAGCCGGAGCTGCTTGGGATGCACCTGCCCTGCTCCCGGGGCGTGGGTGTTGCAGCAGCACTGCGCTGGGGAGGGAGAGTTTGGGAGGGGTCTGCACTGGGGAGGGATAATTTGGGAGTGTGGGGAGGTGGCTGTACTGGGGTCGAGCTCTGGGAGAGCAGCTGGGTGACTCCCTGGCCGGGCAGTGCAGTGGCCTCATTGTGGGTTAGGGAATTTGGCAACAGCAGCAGCTCCTCACATGATGCTCACGGGCGCAGAGTTCATCTCGCAGTTTGTAACTTTGTTGGTTTACGGATGGGTCACCTCCCTGTGTCTGTGACACCTCCCTGTGTCTGTGACACCAGGCTGAGTCCCCGGGAGCCCAGCGGAGCATGTCTGCCGGCATGGCCGAGGTCAGGATGCCAGCGGGCTGCCCCAGATGTAAACATCTGCTCGTATGGACACACGGATGCATGCTGGGCTCCTTGCAGAACGCTGCGAGTCCCTTGGCTTGCGATTGATGGTAGCGAGCGGCTGGCAGCGAGCGTGTACAGAAAGGTCAGAGTCTGCAGTATTTGGGAAATGAGTCACTTTCTGTGTGTGCATTAAGTTTTCAGCTAGGCAGGCTCAGAGCGGCTCTGAGGATTTGCATTTGGTGGCTGGAACAGTGCTGTAAGGCACCCCTCTGGGTTTTGCGTGGGATACCTTGGCTTAAATCTCACCCTTTTATCCCGCCCCGATGTCCCCATGGATGTGAGGGGGGCTTGGGCTCCAGATCTGTGCATCTCCTGCAAGGGAGAGGGAAGGAAACGCTTGTCCTGGCAGGGCTGGGCGGGCTCTCTGCAGGAGCTGGCAGTCTTGCTGTCTGTCCACTTTTTGGGGGTTGGTCCTCAAAATAGTGTGATGCAGGTTTGTTGGTTTGCTTAATTATTGTACCGCCTGAGGACCTTCTGCCTGCATGGGCGCCAGGTCAGTTGTTTTCACTGCCTTCAAGTAAATTTGTGAGGAATAGCATGAGTTCTGGAAGGCAGTTAACTCCCGTGTTTCCTTGCCGTGCTGCCCCAGCTGTGTTACTGTGAAGCCAGCGGCTGGAGACAAAGCCTGTGGTTTGGGGGAAGGCTTTTCCAGCAGCCAGAGGAAGGCGTTTGTTCTGAGTCCTCATCCGTCTCCGGCACTGGCTTCCTCTGCGATCCTGGCCAAGTTGCTTTGGTACTTGACGCCCATATCCTCCCAGTCCCGTCCCGGGGTGTTTTCACCGGCAGCTGGAGCGTGTGGGTATTCGGAGAAGGCCAGTAGCTGTTCTGGAGGACTGGATTCAGGCTCTTTCCAGGTTTCTGAGTAGGGTGGCAGCAGATGTTTGTGTGTCAGTCATACCTGTTAACAGGGTGCTGGGAATATGGTATTGGTCTTGGATGTAGCACTGGCCGGGAATTTGATCTTGGCGGGGGAAGAGTTATTCCCAAAAGAAGTGGTGAGAAAATTCTCGCTTGACTTCCCTTCCCCACCTGCCTTTAAGTTCCTGAGTCATGGAAATGAAAATCTCCTTGGCATACGCCCATGGTTTGGGTTAGAGGGTGTGGAAGAAGCTATGATTGGATTCTCCAAGCCTGTGGTTGTGATAAGGATGTACTGTACCGGAAGAAACAAATGTTAACCTTACTGGAGAGTAGAAGGTTTGTTATCTCTAGCTTTTATCCAGCTGATACTGGAGTGGAACAGCAGGCTTGTGTCCTGCCATGGCTAATTCGTATCTACCAGCTAATGTGGCATTTGTTTTCTTGTGCTTTATTTGTAGGTTTGAAAGAAACTTTTGGACTGTGAATTGAGGCATTGGGTATGTAAATTTAAATTTTGTGCTTCCCCTCCTAACCTCCTCCTCCCTTCCCTTTGCCATGTTGAATGAAATGTTTCATTAGACCCAGCTGGAATTTGTTGTCAGGAGAGCAGCTGCTCGGTAGAAAATACTGTACGCTGCTGGGGAAGGAAGAGGAGTTGGAGTTGTGGGAGAGGGTTCGTCATGGAGGAATTTGACATTCCAGCCCAAACTTCAGGCACAGGGAGATGTGGGCTCTCCTGGGTGCTGGCTGGGAGGACAACTCTGAGATGGGTCAGTGGGTGTTGTGCTGGGGGAAGGCTTCATGTTCCTCGACTAACCCAAGCCTTGCTCACTGGGAAAGACTGGGCTGTGGTGTGGGTAGCAGCCCAACAGGTCAGATGAGTTTTGCTCCTTGCTACCACCACCGATCCATTGGGAAACTGTGGACAGGTCTTCTCCAGAGTGGCCACCCCTTGGGAGCAGGAAAGTAGTTTGCTGGTGGGTGAGGGTTAGTGCTCCACCGTGGGCTGGATTTTCCAGACGTTGAAATCCTTCAGCTTCAGTTGGGACCTTCAAGGTTTGTTTTGATTCCCATGGCTAAATTTGCAGCCAGCCAGCAAATGGATGAGGGGGATGGCTCCTGAGGAAGTGCTGAAGGCTGGGAAGTTGTGATGGGTGCTTCATGGAGATGAACTCGAGTGATGGTGGGAGGAGTGGGCTGGGGTGGAGCCGCCATGGGCGAAGGAGGAAGAAAGAGGAGCCGGTTAGCTAATCCTCAGGAGGGTCTGGTTGCCTTCGCCCACCAGTTTGCTGGGTTGGACCAAGACGTGCCAGGTCTTGCTGTTGGCCAAGAGACCTCACCAGGCAGCCTGGAAGGTGCTTGGCGTGGTGCAGGGCTGTTTGTCTTGGGACCAAGGCACTGGTGCCATCCCTACCAGCAGCACATTGGCCATCAGAGCACATCCCAGGGCAGAAGCTCTCTTCACTGGGTTTGGGGTACTTGCCTGGCTGCTTCTTCATTCCCATCCTCCTCCTGCTTCTGTTTTGAGCAGACTCAAGATGGCCTCGCCGGCAGACAGCTGCATCCAGTTCACCCGCCACGCGAGCGATGTCCTCCTCAATCTCAACCGCCTTAGAAGCCGGGATATCCTGACGGACGTCGTCATCATTGTGAACCGGGAGCAGTTCAGAGCCCACAAAACAGTCCTGATGGCCTGCAGGTGAGAGCAGGGTCCCCTCCCCGCCTCCCATCCCTGCTCCCTCTGTCTTTGGCCGCCAGGGAGGCTCGTGGGGTTTACAGACAGGGAAACTGAGGCAGAGAAGCAGGATGGAAAGGGGGCTGTCAAGAATTTTGCACCTGCAGTGGGGTGAGAGCAGAGACCTTTCGCCTCCAGCGCGGTGCCCACACCTCTCTCCTTGCCAGCCCACATCTGCCTACACGCAGCCCGGGGAGACAAACAGGACACAGCAGACACGTCCCTGAAGGCAAAGCACAAATGCTCTGCGGGGACAGGACAGGAGAGGGGAGGAAGGGCTGGATGCTCGCTGGGGTGAGCAAGTCCTCTGTGACCGCATTGTCCCCTGCTGCTGCTATTTTTAGAGCTATTCCTCCCTGACTCCCAGGCTGCTGGCTGCACCCACCTTTGTTGATTTTTTTTTTTTTTTTTTTTTCTCCAAGCCTGGTTGGGTCTGAAATCCCTTTCCAGCTCCTAGGATTGCTGGAATTGGTTCCTAGTGAATGCTAATTAACATCCCACCATTGCCCAGTTGAATTATGGCAGATGCCTTCCAGGGTCTCCTGCTGACAAGGTATAAAGACTCGAAAAGGCCAAGATTTGACTATTAAGACATCTGAAAAATGTTTTGCCAACATTTCTTTTTTCTTTTTTTTTTTTCCTTCTGCCTAAAGAGTAAGCATGGATGCCCCAAGAGGCTTCTGAGATAAATGAGTCACAGTGGGAAGGGGGTGGTGGTAAGAACAACAACAGAAAAAAGAGGAATTTCTAAATGGAGGCAGTGGGGAGTTGTCGAGCAGGTGAGGTCTAAAAGCAGGCTGTTCCAGTTGGGAAAAGTGCAGTGCAGAAGACGCTTACTAAGCTGAGAAACCAAGCTAGATAATAAGGGGGAAGCTGAGGGAATTCTGTAATTGTCTCCTCCTCCCTTCCCATTCACGAAGCCCTCTGAGCTAAGGGATTTCAGACAAATTCTCCTTTCTTCCTCTCAACTGTCATAACACTCATCTTCTCTCCCGCCTCCTCTCCGCAGTGGCCTCTTCTACAGCATCTTCACTGACCAGCTCAAGTGCAACTTGAATGTCATCAACCTGGACCCTGAAATTAACCCCGAGGGGTTCTGCATCCTCTTGGACTTCATGTATACATCACGCCTGAACTTGAGGGAGAACAATATAATGGCCGTGATGGCCACAGCACTGTACCTGCAGATGGAGCACGTGGTTGATACCTGCCGAAGGTTTGTCAAGTCTAGGTGAGCGTCGGGAGTGAGCTTGGGACAGTGTGTTTGGGTGGGAGGGGGGAGAAATGACTAAGTGTCTAGAAACTCATTCTTATGGGCTAAAAATGACTGTGTCTTCCTCCTTTTTGCCTGGTTCCAGTGAAGCGGAGATGGTATCTGCTGTGAAGACCCCAAGGGAAGAGTTTTTAGCTGGACGGATGCTGAGCCACCCAGAGGTGATGGCTTATCGGAGCAGAGATGTCTCAGAGAACAGCATGCCTCTCCAAAATGGGTCCCTCTGCAATGGGAGGGCCTTTGCACCTGGCTTGATCAATAGTTTGTCTGGATCCCCCATTTCCTACCATGGATACAGCCCTCTCCCTCTAAATAGCTTCCTTGTGGATGACGAGTTGCGGGAGATGAGGATGCCTCTCTCCGAACTCTCAAGGGCAGGTGCCTTCCCCAAGGAGAGGATCCTGCCATGCGACAGCTCCAGGACAATTCCCACCGAGTACATGAGAACCATTACCGACATCTCGGCCAACATGTGCCACGCTACCATCTATCCTCCAAAAGAAGGTGCTGCTGAAGAAGCCAGGAGCGACATGCACTACAGCGTAGCCTCTGGCCCCAAACCTGTCATCCCGTCGATCCGGAACAATCCCTATTTCTCTTGTGAGAAAGTGGCCAAAGAGGAGGAGCGAACCTCTTCAGAGGATGAGATCAGCCAGCACTTTGAGCCCACCAACACCCCCCTGGACCGCAAGGGACTCATCAGTCCCCAGAGCCCCCAGAAGTCAGACTGTCAGCCCAACTCACCAACCGAGTCCAGCAGCAGCAAGAACGCCCGTATCAGTCAGAGCTCCAGCTCCCTCTTCACCAAGAGCCCCACAGACCCCAAAGCCTGCAACTGGAAGAAGTACAAGTTCATTGTCCTCAACTCTCTCAATCAGAGCACCAAGCAAGACAGTGCTGACCAGAACGAGATGGGAACCCTCTCTCCTCACACCTACATGCCCATGTCCACTTGCCAGCAGTCCATGGAGCCGGAGCATCTCAACGTGCAATCCCCCACCAAGATGAGCGTGAATGGAGAAGACTCTACTATCCCACAAGCGAGCAGACTCAACAATATCGTTAACAGGTGAGAAGATTTTCCCCCTTCCACAACAGACAGGACTCCCGGTGGTGTTGGTGAGGGTTTGGAGGTGTGTGAAATAGCTGGAGCATTGGGGTGGGTTGTCCAGCCATGAGCAGGTGGAAGCCTCTGCAGTTTGTGGAGCACTGCCAGTGACACTGGCTGGCTGCCAGCTGTCCCCACCTTAGTGGTGCTAGCCTGGCCTGGCAGTGGAATTGGGAACATTGGGGCATGAATCCCTGGCTCACTTGCGCAGCTCTGGATGATTTCTGGAGCCTGGATTTGCTCAGCCTGGTTTTCAGCGGACTCCCTATGCCTCAAGCTTTTAGTTGGCCGTAAGTGTTGGAAGGGACAAGCTGCAAGTGAGCAGTATGCTGTCCTCTGGACCTGGATGTTCCTAGAGAGCTCTGAGGTTGTTTGGTGATGGGCACCTGAAGGGATTGAGGCTCAGGGACCTGGTGTTGATCACGGCTATGCTGTGCATCTCCCCACAAAAGTGTCCCCATAAAAGGTGGCTGCCCCTCGTGTCCAGAAGAGTGCAAACAAGGGCCCTGTAGCTCAAGCACAGCAAGAGTCTTCTCACGGGTGTGTGCATTGCTGTCCCTCCACAGGTCCCGGGATGGGTCCCCTCGGAGCAGCGAAGGGCAGTCCCCACTGTACATGCATTCGTCGAAGTGCAGCTCCTGCGGCTGCCAGTCCCCGCAACATGCTGAGATGTGCCTTCATACCCCTGGCTCAAACTTTGGAGAGGAGATGGGGGAAACCCAGTCTGAATACTCCGACTCCAGCTGCGGTGAGTCTTGCATCCTTGGTCATCTTTTTCAGCCAGCAAGCGAGGGGGCTGTGCAGTCTGGGGACCCGTCCAGCCAGAGCCCTGTGTCCAAACAGTCAGACCTGTCTCTGGTGGTGGTGGGTCCCAAGGTGCTTTACAGTCCCCTCGTAACTGGCTGACCAGCTGTATATGTGAGTGTGAGGGACACACGCGCGTGGGAATTGCTTCCTTCCTCCCCTTCCTCAGCACCATCCAGATACCTTGTGCAGGGAGTTAGTCACCTGCTGCAATCTTGGCAGCTAAGGACAGGAAACAAAGTGCACCCCACCCCACCAGAACCACAGGAGAACAAGCTTGGCAGATGTAATGACCCTAATGGGGATTGGGCAAGATGGTGTATCTCACGCATCCGTCATGCTATCTTCATTATCAGGGAGCCCAATGTGCACATCTGGAGAAATGCAGATAATGAGCCTTGCAATCTTGTTGCAAAACTCCACAAGCCCAGAGACAAGTATCTGTGCACCCATCTGCCTGTAGCTCAGAGAGGAGGAATGCAGAGTTGTCACCTGTGGTATTCACAGAGATCCACAGAGGGAACCCCGCTGTGGTGATGCTCAAAGCATTTAAGAGTTGGGCACCCTCCTACCGGGGGGACCTGTCTTGCACTTCAGGTGGTGATGGTCTCCCTGTACATGTAGAGGTTGAAGACCCCTAAAAGTGCTGATGTTGCTCCAGAGCTGAGCATCCATCCTTCAGAGGATGCCTGATAATTCGGGTGCCTTTATGAACCTCTGAAAGATGTCAAGGTGAGATGCTGGCTTCTTGGAAGCAGCTTGTGTCCCACTGAAGGAAAGGTGGCTCGTGATGACTTTGCTCTCTCAAACCATGCGTGTTGTTGCTGTGTGCACAGAGAGGTCAGGGGGAGATGGCACAGTGCAAGCACCACTGACCATGAACATCCACACTTGGTTTCTTGTCCCAGCACTTGCTCTGCCTGCCGCTTCCCACCATCCCAAACCCATCCCGTGGTCCACCAAGGACCTGGCTCATGCATTCCCCTTCTCATAGCTCTCCTCTCTCCCCTCCCAGAGAACGGAGCCTTCTTCTGCAACGAGTGCGACTGCCGGTTCTCCGAGGAGGCCTCTCTCAAGAGACACTCTCTGCAAGTCCACAGTGACAAGCCCTACAAGTGTGACCGCTGCCAGGCCTCCTTCCGCTACAAGGGGAACCTCGCCAGCCACAAAACCGTCCACACAGGTACGGTGTTGGCCATGGGGACGACTTACTGGGGAGGCTGTGGGTTGCTGGGCATACATTTATGGATGGGTTTGTCCCAGGTGCAGCGTCCCCTGCCCTGTGTCACAAGCTGTCCCTGGTGGGAGGAGCAAGGTGCTTGGCACTGCTGGGGAGCAGAGCACCAAACCTGGAACAGGGGAGATGCTGCCTGGCCCCACAGCAGGGATGGAGCTCAAGCTCCTTTGCTGGAAAGCCCTGGGCTCTACTGTTTCTGAAGGTGTCTTGCAAAATGCATGGCTGGGAGATGTGTGGCCTCCAGGTTACTTTGTGGTAGACCTAAAAAAAAAAAAAAATATTAGGGAGAAGTCTGGGATTTTTTTTTCCATTTACATCCTAGAATTCAGATCGTATCTAGCCTGGTGGGAAAATCTGTGGATGGGCTCTGAGAATCAGCACAGTGAAAGCTGAGAAAGGAAGGGGATATTAGGGGTTTAGTCATTTGCTGACAAATCTAGGGATTTTTTTTTCATGCTTTTATTAATGCTTAGCTTGTCAACAGCCAGTTCAGTAGCTGGGAAAGGGAAGTCTGTGCCGGTGACTCAGTGTTGCTGCACTGAGTTAGACATCAATTCCTGCAGCCTCAGCTGAGCTCCAGGAGGGCTGCGCAGGTGAAGGAGACAACACAAGTGCCAGGGCAGGGCTTGAGGGTGTGTGGGGTTGAAGCCTGGAAACAAAAAGGCAGGAATGGACAGATGATGGCTGTTTTCCACTCCCCATCGAGCCCATCTTCGCCTATCCTAAAGAAACTAATTAAAACCTTTTTGCAGCTCCCCCCATTGCCAGGGGCCAGCAGCAGTGATTGGAACTGAGCAATGACTTTGGAGCTGGGTCACTGGCTGTGCCTTGGCTTTCCACTCTATCGCTCTTTTTGCTCTTCTAAAGAGGTGATGAGCAGTTGGGGTGGGATGTCCTAGGGACCAGAAGGAGCGATGCCATTAATCCTGGCTGGCAGAGCTTCCTGACTTTATCTCTTGCCCTGAAGCCTACAGCTTCCAGCCCAAAAAAGAAAAGGTGCTGACGGTGCCCGAGTACCTCCTGAGCTCACCCTGCTCTGGGGACACCCCAGCTGTCCTGACCGATGCTGCTTGTCCACAGCCATCTCCAAAAGGGACAGGAACCAGGGCTAGTGCTTCATGCCATGGGGATGGGACCTGAAGGGACTTTGAGGAGCACCATGGATCGTGGGGTCTGAGCACACCTGTACTTAATCCCTCGCCCTTTCTCTTGGGCTCTGCAGGAGAAAAGCCGTACCGCTGCAATATCTGCGGGGCGCAGTTCAACCGGCCGGCCAACCTGAAAACCCACACGCGCATCCACTCCGGAGAGAAACCCTACAAGTGCGAGACCTGCGGGGCCAGATTTGTCCAGGTGCATGTGGCCTCTGGGACCTGCAGTGCCTGGGGAGGTGGGAGGTGGCCTCATGGTAGGAGGAGGCTGGTGGGCCATGCTTACCGTCTTGGGCAGCTCTTCCCGTGGTCTTCTGGGGTAAATAGGGGCCATAAGGTCCATGTGTGCCAGTCTGGCTTAGTAGGAAGCCTGATTGCTGGTTTTAGCTTCTCTGCTCCGTTTGCTGCTAAGGATTGGAGATACTGGACCTTGGACACATGTCCCTGACTCTCAGCTAGAACCCAAAAGACCAAAAAAAGATGTCTGGGCAGAACCCCACTCCCTGTGGGATGCCCTTGCTCCCCCAGGGATGCCCTTGTTCCCGGTGGGATGCCCTCATCCGTGGGGCTGTCCTCACACAGAGCTGCTCTCTCTAGGTGGCCCATCTCCGCGCTCACGTGCTCATTCACACCGGGGAGAAGCCGTACCCCTGTGAGATCTGCGGCACACGCTTCCGACACCTGCAGACCCTTAAAAGTCACCTTCGAATCCACACGGGAGAGAAACCCTACCATGTGAGTGACCCTGCTGCTTTATGGGGAGGCTTTTGGCTGGGGCTGGGGGAGGATGCTGTCAAACCTGAGGGGCTGGGAAGATACCAGGGCATTTGTGTGGGTTCATTGGAGCACCCCAATGCCCTTCACCAGCCTTGTCAGGCCCCATGCCAAGGTCACGTCCCTGCTCCTCATGCCCCGTCCACCCCTCGTACACCAGCCGATGCTGACATGGTGATTTGTCGTGAGCGGCTGCGTTGGAAACACCGACGTGCAGCCTGGGCTG
This sequence comes from Syrrhaptes paradoxus, assembly GCA_013400615.1. Lineage (NCBI taxonomy): Eukaryota > Metazoa > Chordata > Aves > Pterocliformes > Pteroclidae > Syrrhaptes > Syrrhaptes paradoxus. The sequence continues at coordinate 241,788 of VZTO01005688.1, read as the reverse complement.
GGTACATCTTAGCTGCTCTTCTTTACTTCCACCCCATCTGGAAGGTCACACTTCCCCGAATAGCTGTGGCTTCAATTACAGCCATCCTCTGCGCCCGGGGACGGGGGAAAGGAGCAGGCAGCCTGGCAGGGGTGGCATCCGTGCCGAACAAGCAGCCTGCCCTGCCTTGCTGCAGCTCTGGGGGCTCCCAGCTCTTGGCCAAGGCTTCTCTGGCTTCCCCCACCCACCAGAGAGGGGATGGGAGCAGGGGTTATCATCCAAACATCCCTCTGGAGCTGTCCGGCTTGGCAGGGCTCAGAAGCAGCTCCCGAAATAGCGCTGTAGCCGGTTTGAGCATCCAGATAAGGAGCTTGGTGCTACGTCCATCGGAGCCAGGGTCTTCTCCTATGGGACCTCAGCTCTTGTGCATCCCATAAGCTGAGATGTGCTGCTGAAAGCCTGGGATGAGGTTTCTGGGCACTGCTTCAGCCTCCCCACTGCAGCTCCCGCTGCACCCTCACCTTACCCCACCCACTGGTACAGTGGGTGCAGCATCCCGGGGGAGCCGGGTGTGGGACCCCTGCCCTGATGGGAAGGATGTGTCCCCTACCGTCATGTTTCACACCCTCTGCCTTTGCCTCTCGCTCCACAGTGTGAGAAGTGCAACCTGCATTTCCGCCACAAAAGCCAGCTGCGGCTTCACCTGCGGCAGAAGCACGGGGCCATCACCAACACCAAGGTGCAGTACCGCATCTCGGCGAGCGAGGTGCCTCCGGAGCTCCCCAAGGCCTGCTGAACACAGAGGATTTCCCAGGAGGAGGTCGTCTTGGGGTAGGGGGAAGAAGCTGTCCAAAGGATACTTGCAACACTTTAAAAGAAAAAAAAAAAAAAAAAAAATTCATCACATCATGGAGTGCCTCTAAACCCATAGTGCAGATAGGTGGAAAAACATTAGAAGTTAAAAAAAAAAATTACAAATACACGGGTTTTATTTTTTCCCAGTTATGTGAAACGAAAAGAAAAATAAAATTATTCAGATCTTATTGTATATAAAACATAAAAAATAAAAATAGTCATTTTAAATGTCTGTGCAGTGGAGTGTTGATAAACTCTGGAGTCTAACCTTCACAGCCTTTGCCGTTTGAAGATGAGGAATGTAATGTTGATTTATGGGAACAGATTTTTTTCTTTTGTATGCAAAATGTGTGTTCTTTTAAAGAGAAAGTATGCTATTAAAGAGAGGGCTTTAACTTTTTTAACCAAAGGTGAAGGAATCTATGGCAGAGTTGTAAATATATATAGATATAAATATATAAATATATATATATAAAATAAATATATATAGACCTTTAAAAAAAGCTATATTAAAAATATATAAAATGCATTAAAGGCTCAGTTGGACTCTGCAGGCAGAAGCCACTCTGAGAATCTTTATTATGATAGAGCACTTAACGAGATATTTTAAAGTATTGCATCTGTACAAGTAAGAAAATATTTTGTCTAAATGCATCAGTGTATTTGTATTTTTTTGCAAGTGAAGGTTTACAATTTACAAAAAAGTGTGTATTAAACCAACAAAGCTGCAGAAGGAATTTAAAATAATAATAAAGTGTAATTTTTTTTGTTGTTGTTCTAGTTCTCAGTCTGTATATATGTAAAATGTGGTTTCGCACGGTGCCTTTCTTTTCAATGGAAGTTTTCAATGTATGGACTATATTGAGCTCAGTTTCTTCAAGGTACAGCCTGATGTTGCAAAAGGAGTTTTGGTGGAACTCTCTATCGGGGAATGTTTTATTATTCTGGTTTGGGATTTTTTTTTTTTTTTTTTGGTCTTATTTTACATGCTTGTGTTATAAACAATCTCGGGAGACAGGGTTTGGGCTGTGTCTAAACTGCATTAATGCGTTCTGTAAAATATAGCTGTACAAATAAAAGAATAAAATGAAGAAAAGTGAAGTATGATGGAGTGAGGGGTCTGTTCTTGTCTGGCGTTCTCCTTAAGCACCTTGAATGCTGGTCGGTGCCTTGGGAAGGGGCTGAGTATCCCCATCCTCGGCCGTAGCTCTGGGCTTGGGGCAGCTCTAGCCCTGCATTCAGAGCCACAGCTGGGTGGAGGAGCCTCTTCCAGAGTCAAGGGAAGATGGTCTCTGGCATAAAGTCAGAGCAAGACTCGGGCTCGCTGCTCTGCATCCCAGTAGGCGCTGTCCCACTGTGTCACCTCCTTGATGCTTTCTGCACTTGCACCAAATTGTTGGCAGAAATGGGCCAGAGCCTTGGAGAGACCTTCTGCTGGCCGGCCCTAGGCTGCTTCCCGATGGCTGGGAGGTTATTTGTGTTTCCTGGAACTCGATGGCATTGCCAGAGCGACTCGAGGAAGAGGGCTGCCTGCTACTCCCTTTGCTTTCTGGTGCCTGGGGTGGGGGGGCTGCTGGTTGGGCCCCCTTATGCAATGGGAGCCCGGGGTGGGTCTGAGCTGGACGGGGCTTGTTTTGGTTTTAGTTTAGCTAATTGATGGATGGGGGGGTTATTCACAGGCGGGGGGACCTGGGAACTGAAGGTAAAGAGGAGGAGGATGGGCTTTTCCGTGCACCATGGGCAGAGGTGGAGGTGAGACAACCCAAGCAACCCTGCATGGGAGGGAAATGCCAATTTGCGGCGCTGCTTTGCAGGTCCCCACGCTCCTCTGGTTTGTCTCCCAATGAACTACATCTGCCAGCATGTGAAGGAGCCCCCAGAAAAGCGAAGGGGGCTGGAGCCAGGCTCTCCCTCCTCCTGCTGTGTGATCTGTCCAGGCAGGATGGCTGCCTGATTCCTGTTAGGTACAGGGTGGGGGGGGAAAAAAAATGACAACAAATGGGGCATTGCCTAAGCCCTGGGAACAGACAAAACCTGTTTTCCCACCTTGCTCCCTCGCTGGCTTTCTCTCCCCACCTCTCCCTGGTAGGTTTTTGATGTTTAGTAGAGCTGGTTGTCCTCATGGCGGGGTTTTGACACAGAAGCTGTCCTCATTTGACACACGTGCTTAGGTTTCTCCCCTCTGTCAGGAGCTGCCTGTCTTTGGGCTCTGTACCTCTCTGATTACTGCAGTTGTCACTTTTAGACGTGGCTGGGCTGGGCTGACAGCCCCGCTTGCCCCGGACAAGCCGGCTGCGTAACCGTGACCTCTATTTCCCGTTGACTTGCTCAGCTGCGTTTGCAAAATAAATATAGTATTTTCCTGGATCGTAGCTGCATTTCCTCCTCCTGACAGATTTTTTTTTTTTTTTAAACAATGAGGTCACAGCTTTTCCAGGCAGTTCAGCTGAAGCGATAGCAATCGCTCCCTTACCATCCGCAGGGCAGAGGTCTGCAGGCATCTGGCACAGCTTTGCTCAGCACCAACGGCGTTTGCAGAGGCAAGGGGACAGGCACACACAGGGCTGCTTCACATGTATGCCATGGCTGTGGAGCCCACAAACATCGAACTGGTCAGGCCTGCCCATGTCAAGACCACAGGGTTATTTGCCCTTTGAAAACCCTACTCCAGATTGTGACGGGTTTGCCCTTGGCTGGGAGCCAACCCCAACACACGTTCGCTCATCCTTCCCCCTTCTGAGGGTGGGGGAGAGAATTAAAGGGGTAAAAGATAAGATGGATTGAGATAAGAACAATTCAATAACTCAACTACAATAACATGGAGAATAATTGTGTATATAAATATACAAATGAGTGATACACAGTGACACTGCCCCCCCACCCAATGACCAAGGCTCAGCCTGTTCCTGGCTAACCATCCTGGAGCAGGGAGAGTCCCAAAACTGCACTCATGAAATGGAGATAACAGCCCGAGCATCACAGAATGAGAGCTGATTGCGGGGTGGGGGGGAAAGAAGGCCTTGGAAGACGAGAGGGGCCACTGGGAGTGAGATGACCTGCAGCAAAAGAGATCTGGAACAAAAAGGGACGACCTTCCAGAGGGTAATGGCAGCAGCGGTAAACATCACTTTATCATCTTTCTTCTTAGCACAATCCAAAACACAGCCTCTTGCTAGCTATTATGAAGAAAGTTAACTCTGTCTCAGCTTAACCCAGGACAAGATACAGGGTCTGACTCTTGCAAAGCCTCAGAAGAAAGTGCAACATCAAACCCATAAATTGGCCACTTCCTGGGAAGTTTCCCAAAACTTGTTTGAGCAGCTCTTTTGGTACCCATCTCCCCTTTTTTCCACATAAAGATCTGCCCCTGATGGGGATGTGCTCGAGTTTTCCTTTTCCTCAGATTTCTTCTGCACTGAAAATAAAAAAAATAATAATTAAAAAAAAAAAAAGTGCCATGCTGCCAGCAACTTTTATATTTTCCTTCTCGGCTGTATTCTGCCGGGTCCCCACGAGAGGGCAGGCGAAGACGGTGTTTAAGCAAAGGAGTCCCCGGAATAAAGTCATTGGTCCAAAAAAAAAAAAAAAAAGAGAAAGAAAAAAAGAAAAAAACCTATTGCAGCCCGACCTATGACTTCTGTTGCTGTGGGGTAAAAATCTTACAACCTGGGGGGACGAGTTTGCAGGCAGAAGGCAGGTGCTTGCCTGCAGCTTGTCCCCAGGGCCACCCTGTCCCCCAGTGCGGCTCTGCTGTGGGGAATGAACATCCCATGGGCAGAGTCCTGTGTCACTGGGATGCACGCTGCCTATTTGTGGGGTTGGATGCAGGTGCCCATGGCCATGGCAGGATCCTTCTGTGAACCTCCACAGCTGGCTCCCCTCCCACAGCCAACTCCCCTCCCACTTTGCTACCTGGAGCAGAAATCCCAGATGCCTGTAATTAATAGAGAGCCAATTCTTTTGAATTTGTGCCCAAGTTTTACTACAGAAACAGCATTTTATCCAGAAACCTCTCAAGGCTGTTGCAAGTCCATGTACAATCCCAACACACTTGGTCTCAGCATGGCCTGTCCCAGGGACACATGGTACCGTTCATCAGGAGTTTCTCTCCTTTATTGAACTTTTTTTTTCGTTATGACTCAGCTATGACTTTCTCTACTCGCCTGTATCTCCCCGGGCAGCATCACCCCTCCACAAGGTTTCCAGCAAGCTGCAAAAACTGCAAGGCTGTGATGGCTTCCTCACTGCCCGGCAGTGCTGGCTGGATGTCCAGGGCCAGGATGAGGAGTTTCCTGGCCCCAGCTCCAGGATCACAGCTCAGCCCTACCCGATTGAGTGCGTGAATATAAGAAAAAGGGAGTTTCCTTGCTGGCGAGGTAGTGACACGTGGAAAAACTGTCCTGGTGACGAAAGCAGAGCTGAGAGAGCATTTTGCAGGTGACAGGCAGGGAGGTGAGGTGTGATGAGAGCTGATCTTGCAGCCGTGGTGACAGCAGAGGGCACGCTTTGCCAGCACAGCGCCGAGCGTGCAGCCTGTGCACAGTCCCGGGCATCGCTGGACTGCTCTGTGTCTGTGGAGCAAGCTGGAAACGTGGGGGTAAGGCAGCAGTCACGGGAATTCAATGCAATTCCATCATCTGCAAAGCAACATCCCCGGCAGTGCGGCGGCAGAAAGAAAGGAACAGAATTGCCTTCGCCGCAGCCAAGCGGATGATGGATTTATCTGGCTGGGGAATGAGTGTAAAAAAATTCCGAGCACACTGATCCCATAGAGGAGCTGGGGGAGGGGGAAACTGCTAAATCAGTCTGTGACTTATTCACCACTCTATGTGTCAGAGTCGTGAGGACGTCTGGAAGTCTACTCTTAGCCCTTCCCTGGGAGTCCCCAGTAGGAGACCGTCTGAAGATGTCTGGAGCAGATGGACTCCCTTTCTCCACTCCCTATTGCTGGTTCCTTCAGGTCAGCACAGGATGGTTTTCTGAAGCAAAGCACATTTTCATCTTCATTTAAATGATGTTTTCCCTGTAGGTTTTCCTTGAAATGAAATGTCAAAACATTTCAGGTGGAGAACATCAGAGTGGTTCTCCCAAATACTACCTGAGATCACTGAGAACGTTGGTCCGTTCTACATATGATCTATCAACAAGGCTCAGACCTTGAGGAACTCAGTTTCTCTCCTTTAAATGACTGAGATATTTCTAGGTGAACTTTCCCACCAAAGCCCTGGCTCTGGTCCTGCCTCCAGCAGCCTCACAACCTCAGCAGAATCCCAAGAGGGGAAAACCAGCCAAGGTGGATGGCAGAGCCTTCCTGAGCCTGCTCTGGCTCAGGACCCGAGTCATCTCCCGATGGGGTGCAGGACCAGAGAGCAGAAAATGAGCACACCCTTGCTTTCCTTGGGTAAGCATCTGAAATGTAGTGGGACAAATCCAAGATATTTCCCTGCAGTAATATTTGTCCTGTTGCTAGAGGACACCAGTGTCACTCCTCCAGGCTCCCCCAGGCAGAGAGGGGAGCAAGGGGACAGACACTCAGTTCCAGTGTTTCATGGACAGGAGGAGTCAGAGACAACCTGCTCTTCCAAACCTTGTCCCCATGTGGCTGGAGCCAGAGTGACCATCAAAACTAGGGATGCCCAGTGTCACCAAGGGTCAGTGCTTACCTGGAACTACGCTGGAGGGAGCACATCTCTCCAATTGCAGCCACGCTGCTCCCAGCCCAAAGCCCTGTTGGGCATTATTGTTGTGCAGCAGGATGCCCTGCACCACCAGGTAGCCAGGGAAGGGTGGTAAGTTGGGGTTGGGGTGGATAGATGTTAAAATGAAAAACAAAGGGTGGGTGAAGACAGGGGAAAGCAAGGAACCACTCTGGGTTGAAACTCTTCAGTAGAACTGGACTCATGCACACAGAGGTGCTGCAGGGGTGCTGAGCAGCGTAGGTTTGGGCAGGACATCAAGAATGGCCTCTCAAAACCCCTTAAGGACTCAAGTCTGATGTCTTCCCCAATTTTATGCCTGTATGACCATACCAGCTTCCTCAAAACAGCTCTGAGTGAGCTCTGTACCTCTGCAAAATCCCATTCAGTGTGTCCGAGTCCTGCTGGCCCCACACAAAACTGGCAGAACAACCTCATCAAGGAGGTTGTTCCTGCACTGTCCCAACTCCATCATCTCCATGTTCATGGACAGATGGGTCCTAAAGATGCTGGAATGTAGGACAGATTTCCACCCCATGCAGCAGTCCAAGGCTGTAGCCCAGCCCATTGCTCTACCCTGGGAAACACAGATGCTGAACCGGTCCCTGTGGCACATCAGCACAGATCCATCCCTGCAGCAGCTCAAGGAGCCAGTAACCATTCCTCCCCGCTCAGGAGTGATGGATGTTCCCAGTGTCTCCTTCCCTTTGAAGTGACAAACTGAATGGCAAAAAGGTGCCAGGCTGGACAGTTGCCTGCTGGGTGAAGTGGCAGGGGACATTAAATAACAGCTCCCAGTAGCTGCAGGGGAGTGTGAAATAACCTGGTGCTGCCTCCCATTTCNAATAACAGCTCCCAGTAGCTGCAGTAGCTGCCTCCCATTTTCATCTCCACTCCTCCCCAGTACAGCACCCAAGCAGGATGCTCTGCCCTGGGCTCTGGAAGCTGTGGTGAGCTGCTGGGAAGTTGGGGAGCCCTTTGCAAAGCTGGTCCAGGCTGGCACTGCAGCACGGCACAGCTGGGTTGTGCTGTGTCGAGGTCTCAGGGTTCCCAGCACAAGTAAACTGGGAGAGCTCAGCTTGCTGCTAATGGCACAGCTGGGAGAAGTGGGGAAATTACTGTTGCTGGGAGAAACCACCCCTAGGAAATCTCTCTTGAAGGCAGGCAAGAGGGTCAGGACAGGTTGGATGCCCTGGCATCTGCTGCCTTGGCCATTTGCCATGTCCAGGACAGGCTCTGCTTCTTTGGCTGCAGGAGGAGAGATGCTGGTCCAGTTGCTGGTACATGGATGTGGTGGAGAGAAAAATTCTTGGGAGTCACGGCCCTTGGAGCCAATCTGCTCTTTTTGAGTTGAAATCAATCCTTTTAGCTTTGGCAGGAGGCCGTGTCCTGTGCTTGAAACAAAGGAATGTGTCTGAACCAGAGCAGGGACTGGCTCCTCTCTACCAGCTCTCCCAGAGCAGCACCAGTGCAAGAATAGAGAGAGGGTCCCAGGAGTGTGGGTCAGGCAACTGGGGAAAAGCTGGCTGTAAAAGCAGCACAGGTCAACCCACCCTCACAGGGCCTCCTGGGCTACAAATGAAGGGTTCTTCTCTCGTGTGTGTGGTTCATTTTGCACCAAGGTTTGGGGAGGATGCTGAGGATGAAGGAGATGTGTGGCTGCAGATGTCTGCACAAAGGAAGGGAGGCACCATCCAGGGAGGGCAGTCCCAGTTCAGCACAGAGGTCTGCCTGGTCTGGAACCAGCAATCATCACCAATTTGTCTTGTTGGACTGTAAAGCAGAGCAGGAACACCTTGGTTCATGCTCCATGCTCCCAGGTCACCCTCAGCAAACCCAACCACCATGGGCACATTAATTCCACATTAAACAAAATGTCTTTTGGAGATTTCTGGAGGCTTTTGTGCAGTCCTTGTCCTCACAAGCCTTTTACTTTCCTCAGATGGAAATTGAGGCAGGAGAGAGTCTCTGATACCACTTTTCTGGGTGGTAGCAGAGCCCTTTCCTTGCACATCCTGCTCTGCCAGTTGGGAGACAGCTCAAGAGGACCAACCTTCAGGGTCACAGTCTTGCAGCAGCTTTGCCCAATGTGGGTGTGAGCCAGCTCACAGGGACAGGCTGGAGTAGTGGGACAGGTGCATCTCCCATGGGCCCAACAACTCCAAGGACCCTGGGATGGGGACAGGGGTCCCTGCAGGCTCAGACAGAGATCTGCACACCCAGACCAAGGCACTGGTTTGCCACCACTTTCCGGAGCTGCAGAGCTATCGCAGGGAGCGCTCACCTGGGACACTGCCGGCTTCCAGCGATGCTGGCCCGACGGCCGGTGGAGCTGGCCGGGGCCAGGGGGAGGCTCTGGGCAAGGACCGGCGACAGAGAGCCCGGCAGGGGCCGGGGAGACAGAAAGGACCCCCGGGGTCGCTCAGCATCCCCCAGTCCCTGCTGGAGCCGGGGACAAATCCGCCCTTACAGGGACCCTTTCCATCTCCCCCGACTCTGCAGCAGCTTCTCACCCGACGGGGCGGGCAGCAGCGCTGGGACAGAGGGGTTTGGCACCAGCAGTGCTTGGGGGGGCTTATTCCTCCGGCATGCGGGTGAGACCCGCGGGTGGGAGATGCACAGCCGGGACCCCCCACCGCCGCTCCGGGGGGGTTGTGGCTGGGGAGAAGAGAGTGGACAAGCAGTGTGGGGGGCTCTGGAGGGGCGGTGATTTGGGAAGAAAAGGCTCCAGGGGCCGGGGACGGCAGGGGGGGAGGGGCTACTCGGAGGGGCACCGTGGATGCTTGGCCCTGGGCAGAGCGGAGCATCCCCGGTCCTGCCCCCCTCCCTCTCTTTTCCCGGTCCCGGGCAAGGGACCCACCCCCGGCGGTGTGGGGCGAGGGGGGCGCCCCCGCCTTGACGTCAGGAGAAGGGTTTATAAGGGCGGCGGGAGGCGAGGAGATCCCCAACGCCGGAGCCGAGCAGCAGCGGAGCCGCCGCCGCCTCCCCGCCGCCTCCTCTCCGCGCCCCGACCCGCCGGCGAGATGCTGTCGTGCCGCCTGCAGTGCGCCCTGGCCCTGCTCTCCATCTCCCTGGCTCTCGGCACCGTCTCGGCCGCCCCCTCGGACCCCCGGCTCCGGCAGTTCCTGCAGAAATCTCTGGCCGCCGCCGCCGGGAAGCAGGTGAGAGCCCCGCGATGGCCCGGGCACCCCAACCTATTGCCACCGGGCACCCCACCGGGCACCCCGATAGTCCTGCTGTGGACCCCCACTTCTCTGCTGCAGACTCCCCACTTCTCCTCCAGAGCCCCCCCTGACTCCCCATTGCAGACCCTCTATTTCCCCAACAGAGCTGTCAGGACTCCCATTGCATCCCCCCAGCTTCCCTGCTGCAGACCCCTCCAGTTTCCCCACTGGACACCCCGGTACCCTCAGTGCAGAATTCCAGTTCCTCACCAGACCTCCCCAGTGACCCCATTTCAGAACCCCAGTCGCTTGCTGCAGACCCCAGTTCCCTCACAGTTCCCCCGGTTCCCTGCTGGGGCTGAGCGAACGACAGGCTGGGTGTTTTGGGGCTGGAAGGGGAGACACCCCCCCAGTGCAGCTCAGCTGGGTGCTGGCAAGGGATGAGGAGCAGCCAGTGTTGGGGCAGAGGGCAGAGCCCCTGGGGAAGCTCTCCGGGGCACTGACCCAAGGCAGCTGTGCCGGTGCAGCAGGAAGGTGTCCTTATCCATGCGAGGGGGCACCAGAGCTTGGGGGGACAAGAGGAAAAATAACCGCCAGCGAGAGGGTGACCTGACTCTGCTGTGAGCTCCCACAAAGACCTTTCCCATGTCGCTTTAGCAGCAGCCTCGTAGCATCCTGACTGAGTCCAACACAGCATGCTGGAGCAGTGGGAAGGGAAGAGTAGGTGCTGTGGTCCTCAGATGAGTCCCTTCCCTGCCACGGCCAGGACAGTGGTCTCTTCCCTCCCCCACATGACAGACATCAGCACACTTCTGTTCCACTTTATTTCATAGGCAGAGCTGGTCTCTTTGCAAAGCCGGGGCTCCCCTTCTCCTCCAGAGTCCTGCATGCCTCTAATCTGGGCACAAAGGTGTCTTTGAGGGACAGAGCGGTGAGCCCCCAAAAGCCAAGGAGTAATTGTGGTCTCTCTTTCTGTCTTTCTCTCTCTTCTCCCCCAAGGAACTGGCCAAATACTTCTTGGCAGAACTGCTCTCAGAGCCAAGCCAGACAGAAAATGAAGCCCTGGAGTCTGAGGACTTGTCCCGAGGGGCTGAGCAGGACGAAGTGAGACTGGAGCTGGAGCGCTCGGCTAACTCAAACCCCGCTCTTGCGCCCCGGGAACGCAAAGCGGGCTGCAAGAACTTCTTCTGGAAAACTTTCACATCCTGTTAGCTTTTGAAACCCACCTCTCCTCCCCATCCATCCCTGCCTTCTTCCTAGCCCCCCGCCCTGAGCAGAACCTTCACCACAAGAGGCGAAGACTGTAAATATACAATCCACAGTTATGGTGAAATTAAACAAACACGGAAAATTTGAGTTTGATTTCCAGTTGTTTTAATAAAAATTTCTGTTCCAATTGTACATGATTTGCTTGAGTTGTGATTTCTGACTAGTTCTTTAATGACATCATGCACTCTGCAACTCTTCAGATGTACTATTTTTAATTCTTTGCTGCAATAAAGTTTATGTTTCAAACGGTGATGCTGAGATTTGGTGGTCAATGAGAAAACCTAAGTCACCTCTCTCAGACAGCTGTCTTTGAAATGCCACCCGTCTCAGGGCAGCAGACAGCATCCGCAGACACGCATATGCACGCGAACACAGCATCTCTTAAAGCTAATTTTTTTTGCTGTGGTCTTTCTAAGGGACCTAGAGACACAGTTGTCTGTGTGGCTGAGTCAAATCCACAGCACTGGCACTTCAGTCAGTCTGGAGGATTTACATCCAGAGACACCGCTATAAATCACAGCTGCATGTCACAAGCGACGGGGATCATAAAAGCGGTTCATGGTACACGTTTACCCCACACATACCTTATTTCCTCCTCAGCCACAAACACTGAAACGCTTTCTTGCCTGGCATATTTTATTCCTTGCAAACAGCTGTGACAAACATTGCTCCTGGGATTCCTTTGGAAAGTTTTCCTTTGTTCTGCTGCCCAGGGGGAGGTTTTGCATCCCTGTAAAGCTGAGAAGTTAACCCCGTGCCGTCAGCCCCTCTCCATCCAGGAAACAGGTTCGAGCCGTTTTTCTCCCTGCTACCTTGTCGTTAAAAGCAATATTACAAGGTTCAGTGGGAAAAAGACACGCTTCTCTCAATGGCAGAGAAATTCTTTGTGCTCTTGCAGAGTCTCTTCCCTTTCCAGCTGTGCAGGTTTGTGACATGCACTGGGGGGTGAGATGGAGCATCCTGTATGGGGGACAGGTGTCACTTTGATGAGAAATTCATCACTGGGTGCTAAAGGTGACAAATATTTTGTAGCCATCGTATGTGAAGGAAAGGTGAAAAATAGGAGATCTTAGAGATGTTCATGGGAGGAGGGCTGAGCACGACCCCCGTGGAGGTGGATTTCCCAGCTGGGGGCAAGTTAAGTCACATCTGGTTTGTGGTGAGCACAGACCCCTGCGGGACATTGTCTTGGTGGCTCGTGGGCCACTGCCTTCATCCTTGGTCTGTGCCTCCTTTCCCTACAGGCAGGCATCTGTTAGATCTGAGCTGGGGGCAGGTGAATCCCTTGTCACTGGGAACTACAGCAGTGCCGATGCTAAATCCCACCCCTGCCAGGGCTCGGCTGGGCTGTGCCAGAGCCCACTGGTGACAGACCAGGGCAGTGGGGACATGCGTGGGGAGGGGACCTGCTGGTGTCAATCCCCCTGCTGTGCCCCGTGGCACGGCTGGACGCTGCCATCCCTCCCTGGAGCAGGGCACCCGTGGGTGCAGCCTGGGCTGCAGGACACCCTTCTGCACCCGCGGGATTGCTGTGGCGGGTGCAGCTGTGGGGGTGCAGGATTCACTCACCCCTGGAAAGGTGCAGGGCTGGCACTGCTGGGGGGAAGCTCCATAAAGACACTGGAGAAGCACAGGCAATGCAGATGTTTCCCAGCCCTAAAAGCAGGCAGAGTGAATAGGACACCATTCGAAAGTGTGGAGACAGACTCTCTGAGGAGACAGCAATGGTCCTAGCTCACGTCTCATCCCTCTGCTGCTGTGCATCGTCAAGGGAGCTGATTTTAGGGGATTCAGTAAGGCAGAGAACTCCCCACCCCTGCCTGTCTCAACTGAGGCTCCACTTAGCTCCCAAGAAGCAGCTAATTCTTCAGTGCCGAGACAGTCTCAAGACAGCAGCTACAGGAGCAGAAAGGGGGTGGAGGTGCCCAGAGGCTTGAATATTCTTATACACCGAGTCCGTCTTTCATGGGATATAAATAGACCCCCCACTTGCCTGAGGTTTTTCCTCTCGGTCACTGTACTCAGCTTCTGAAGGGAGTTGAATCCTGCCAATTGCTGGGGTGAAACCCATCACAAAGAGGGATGCGGATGATGCTCAAGCACAAGGAGGAATTAAAGACAGAGTGATTCACGCGCTACACCAGCCTGTTTCAGCAATACCACGTCAGGGCAGCTTCTGTGAAGCTAAATGAAGATACTCCGGTGGGGGCATATGCGAATGTCCTCAGTTCAGAGGCAGAAAGACAAACCTGCTCCTTCCATCAACTCCTGGAATTTGGACAGATGGTTCCCAGAGTATTAAATACAGTATGGCCACGTGTAATGGCACTGCAGCAGCAATCCCAGGCACCGGGAGCCATACAAGCACAATGCAAGAAACAGTCTTGCCCTGCTGAGCTAAAAAGACTAGAAAGATTTCTCGTTTCTCTTTGATAGGTGGGAATGATGGGGCAAAGAGATTACATGACTATATTCAATCCGTGACCACACAGCCACAAAACAGTGTCCTGGGCTGGGAAGACTCTTGGGGACAAGGCTGAACCTGAGACGAGCACACAGGTGCCATCAGCAGAGCTGCTGGAGGGGAGAGCAGCTTCTGTGAGAGGTTCTCAGATGTTGTCTGCAGCTCAGAGGCAAGGCTCCATGGAGGAACAGCCTCAGCAGGGGCCTGGGGGGTTTAGGGGCTGTGATGATCCACACACGGCTGATTCATTCCCTTCTTGCACTCGGTGTCACGGGCAGACCCAGAGCAGTCCCCTGTCCAGCAGGTGCCTTCAACCCGGTGATTCATCTGAGGCAGTGCAGTGAAATGTCCATGAGGAACCACATAAAAGGGCTTGAAACTGCTGTCTGAAGAGTTGTTTTTAATGAAAACCAGAAAAGGTTGTATAAGACCTGGAGACACACATCCCCTGATGGGAAGTCAGTGCTGCACTCCTCAGCCACCCCCAGCAGCACGCTCCCTGACTAACGATGCTGGGGGGGGTGGTGGTGGTCATTCACTCTAGCAAGCAGACCAGGATTTTTTTTTTTTGAAGTGCAGCCCAAATGGGTAAAAAAAGGCAAGTCCTCCTTGGCCCAGAAGGTTTGTTTGTGACAGACAGCTTACAGCGATCCTAGCTGTGGTGCAGAGGGAATACCTGTGGGGTCCAGTCTTCATCACCTGGGTCCACCCTGGCACCAGCTCCGCAGCAAAGACCAAGAGCCTGGACCCAGGGGCACAACTGCCCTTCATCCAGAACAGCCTGTGAGATGCTCTGCGCTGCCTTTGTCTTTAACTCTGCCTCTGTAGCTCCTAGCAAGCATCACACCACCACTCTGATCAACAGCCACCGCGAGCAACTCGGATTCCCAGACCTCTGCTCTCACCACAGGAATCTTCCTCCTTTCCATCCTGCCCAATGCCCAGCACCTCTGGGGAGCACCGGAGTAATCCCCAGCCCCCGGATGGGTCAGCAGCAGGTGCTTGGAAAGAAGCACTTGCTGCTGTAACTAAGTCCTAATTCTCTGAAAACAAAGCAGCAGGATGTTTATTGACCAGGGTGAGAAAAGCTGTACCTAGGCAATAAAAGTTACGGTGATAAAGGAACAGCCTGTACTCCCCGCTCTCTGAACACCTCCTGACTCTTCGGCAGCTTCTCACCAGAATAATGCAATAAAACCCAGTTACACTGGGCATTTCCTTCTCCTTTGTCTCTGTTGTATTAGGGAATTGTTTGTTACTTTTTGTCAACACCTAATTGCACTACTGAGAATAGCTGTTTGGCCAGATGCTGTATCTTGTAAGACTTTTTGGATCCCAGTCTTAGGAGATTTACCCCATAAACAACTTGTAGAATAATAAAAAAATTTTTTTTAAAAAAAAGGTCACAAAAAAATCACCAAGTTCCGTTTTTCTCATATGTATAATACAAATGCCAGTGTGCACCATGAACTGATATTTATAACATCATCTGACAAAGAAACCCGCCTGGTCCCCAGTATTTACAACTGAGAGGTTCCCTGAGAAAGCATTAAATAGTGCACTGAGGTCCAGGCTTCGTTCGTCACCTGGGATGGCTGCTGGACCAGAGAGAGGGGGCTTGGTCCCACACACAGTGCCAGAGCATCCCTCCTGCTGCTCTCCACTGCCTGTATCCCCCTCTCGTGCAGCTCTCGCAGCCGGCAGCCTGCCCTGCTCCGTGGTGCAGAGGGAGGAAGAGCTCCTGGCCTCCAGCCTTGGCAAAGCATTCCCGGCAGAGAGCTGAGAGATGCTCCTGAGCCCTCCCTTGCTAGTCCCTCAACCCTTGTTAGGAGATTCCTCCGGGGCACAGAGCAGAAGCCGGTGAATCCCTCCCAGCCCAGCGATAAGCCTGGTGCTGCTGTGTCCCGAGGCGGAGCGTTTGCTCCCTTACACAGCTCTGTGTTCTGCCTTCAAGGAAAATCTCTCCTTCTGCTCAGGACTGAGGTTTAAGGAAGAAAAAGGATCCCCCTGGAAACTGACTGTCACATTCGCAAGGCTCTTCTGTAAATCTTCGCTGCTGCCTCTTTTCTTCCCTATTTTACTTCTCATGCTTGCCAGGGTTTGTGATTCTTCGCAGAGGTTCAAATACAACATTTCCTTCCCTGCGTCTCTGCTCCCCACACCAGCCTGTTCCCCAAAGGGTGCGATGTCGGGGGACATCGCTGAGCAGAAGCCCAGGAGTGGGGTGCCCGGCAGCCAGCAGAGAGAGACAAAGAGCACCGATTGTCCCGGGGATGCTCTGTAAGAGCAGGTCCTTGGGATGGGTGTCCTCTAGGCCAGGGGCAGTCCAAGCTCTGGCCACAACCTCAACACAGGGAGATGGGCTGGAGGAAGGGGTCCTGCAAAGAAGGGCTTCCCATGGAGCAGCACATTCGGGGACGAGAGCCGTGCAAGGATGCAGGTGGTGCTACTGCACTGACAAAGATTTTTTCCCCCAAACTAAGTGCCCACTTTTCATTTCTAAAGGGCATTTCTCATGTCAGAGTTGCCAATATTTAATAGGTTAGAAGAAAGTTAAATAACATGAAGGTGAACTGTTGTGTCTAGGGGTACATGCAGCAGGGTTTGTTCTAACGGCAACGTGTAAGAAATTGCTTCTGTGCAAATCTTCTTCCCCTGGATTTTTTTGTTATTGGTCAGCATCCAAAACAACTCCTTATTCACTCACCTCTTCTGAAACTTCACAGTCTAAGCAGCAATGGCAGGGGCAGAGGGAGGAAGGGAACAGTCAAAGGCTCAGGGAACCAGATGGCCCGTGGTGGCACTTGGGCACAATGTGTGGGAGTCACCCTTTCCCTGACATGAGAGCTCCAGGCTGCAGGAGACTGGACGCAGTGGGGCTGGAGGTGGTGTTACCCGTGCTGATGTCTTCTCCCAGCTGTAAGAAGTGGTCCTGAACCTTGGAGTCTTGGACCCTCCTACAGGAAGACCAGTAGCTGCTTGTGGCAATGGGACATCACCACACCAGCATGGCTCCCCAGGGGCTGTCCCCTGCCCCAGCACAGCCAAGGTGACACCAACCTCACAATGGCTCTCCAGGGCTATTCCATGGGCTCTGTGCACCCTGCCAGCACGGAGCCCGAAGCTGCTGACTTAACATCTCCATCCCCTCAGCATGGCCTAGCAGCAGGGACACCCAGTGACACTCTCTTGCTCCTGGTTTGGGGTCCTTGGAAGGAAATACCACCATTCCTTGAAGGACAGAGGCCAACAGCAAACAGGAAAATTGGGTTCAAGTAACATGTTTGAACCAGAGCTGTCAGCAGAAGAGTGTGGGGAGAAGGCAGGTGTTGTTCTCCCTGAAACCTGCATACAGCATTTAGAAAGCAATGACTGGAAAGAGAGGATTTCCAGCATGGATACCCTTCAGAAGACTGTCAAGGAGATGAAAAAAAGTGAGATACCATGCCAAGCCCTGGTGAGATTGCTGTCACGAGGACACAAGGAAACAAAGCTCCAGGTGATGCAGAAGAAACTTGAGACCATCACCTTGCTAGCCCAGAAAGGGGACTTCTCCAGAACATCTGCTCAGATTGTCCTGGAAAGTGTGGTAGAAATGGTGGGAGTTGTGTTGTGCAGCAACAATGCTCAGGGAGCCCTGACAGCTATAGCAGAGGCGTGTTCATTGCCTTGGACTGCAAAGACAGCTCTGTCGTTGGCCTTCTCACAGAATAACTCCAGGATCCATTCCAAGATCTTGAGCTGGCTGTCAAAGGCAATTCTGGAGTTTGGCTTTGCAGGGATGGAAGCCAAAGCACTGGTCAATACCCTGAAGATTGCTCTTGCTGATGTTCACTCAGGTGTGCAGAGATCAGCCATCACCTTGCTGGGGGTTATTTACCTGTACATGGGAGACTCACTGAGAACATTGATGGAGAGTGAAGAGCTGCCCCTTCTTCCCCAGATAGATGCTGAGCTGGAGAAGCTGCGTGGACAGGTCCCACCAATTCCCAGTCGAGCCAACCCCACACCATGCCTCGATGGCAGGGCCTGGGAGGACCCAGGGGTTCATGGAAGGACTGAAGCCATAGACATTGGTGAGAGGATCACACCAGAGCTGGTGTCAAAGCTGAAGGAGAAGAACTGGATCATCCAGAGGGAGGGCCTGGAAGAGGTTGCAGGCATCCTTCAGGATGCCAAATTCATTCAGCCAAACCTAGGAGAGCTCCCAAGAGCCCTGAGGGCTTGTCTCTGCAGCTCAAACCCTATCCTGGTACAGATAGCCCTCAGGGTCCTCCAGCAACTCTCCACAGCCATGGGTTCAAACATCAAACAGCACATGAAGGACTTGGGGTTTCCCCTCATTGCTCTGTTTAGGGAAAGCAAGGGTAGTGTGAGAGCTGCTGCCCTGGCTGCTGTGAATGCCTGGGCTGCCCAGATCAACATGCTGGAGTGGCTTGATGGGCAGGACATTTCAGAGGATCTAGGTGAAGAAGTGCCTTCGCAGAAGCAAGAGCTGGTGCAGTGGTTGGCTGAACAGCTGCCCACCCTCAAGTCAGCTCCTTCGGACCTGCTTCGCTGTGTGCCTCACCTCTACTCTTCCTTGCAGGACAGCAACAGGGACGTGAGGACAGCCTCTCAGGCAGCTCTGCCTTTCTTCATAATGCACCTTGGCTTTGAGAAGATGACTGAAGCCACCAGTGAGCTGAAGGCAGCTGCAAAGGACCACATACTGGCCATACTAGAGAATGCCAATGACAGTCCATCAGCCCCATCCACCTCTTCTGCTAAGTCACTTTCCAGACACCCTAGAGCCACCACCACAACTGCTTTCCCCCCTGCTCTAACCACACCACCTGCAGCAACAGCCTTGTCTTCACAAGCGTCAGCTAGCGAGCCAGCACCTAAAGCCAGTGGAGAGGAGAAGCAGGGTCCCAAGAAGCCCAAATCAGGAGATGCAGTTCTGAAAGACATAGGTGCAGCCAACGACAAAGCACAAATGAATTCCAGTCTGGCTGATGGGGTCAGCAAACTCAGACCTATCTTTGCCATTGTCCCCAGGGGGAAGGAGCAGAGAATGAGGGATGAGCAAGGAAGCAAAGTGCTGCAGTGGAACTTCACTGCTCCCAGTGACAGGTACATCAGGCAGCTGGAAGCTCAGATGAGCAGCTGTGTGTCCAGCAGCTTCCAAGTGGAAATGTTCCACTCCAGCTTCCCACACCACATAAAAGCCTTGGCCATCATGGCCAGGCACTTAGAGACAGAGAAGGAAGGTGTTATCAGCTGCCTGGACCTGATCCTGAAATGGCTCACCCTGCGTTTCTTTGACACCAACACATGGGTGCTTATCAAGAGCCTAGATTACCTCAATCTGCTGATAACCTTGCTGATCCAAGAAAAGTATCAGCTGACGGACAATGAGGCCTTTTCCTTCCTCCCATACCTGGTCCTGAAGATGGGGGAGCCAAGGCAAACTGTTGTTAAATTGGTGCATGCTGTCCTGAAGAGGATATGCCTTGTGTATCCAGCTAAGAAAGTGTTTGGCTTCCTCATGGAAGGCATCAACTCCAACAACACGAAGCAGCAGGAAGGCTGCCTGGTGGAGATGGGTTATCTCATTGAAACGTACGGCCTGGATGTATGTCAGCCAAGCCCTACAAAAGCTTTGAAGAGGATAGCTGCCTTTCTTGGGGACCAAGACAGTGCTCTTCATAGTGCTGCTCTACACATCATGGTCACAGCTTGCAAAACTCATGGAGAAGACCTGTTTAAAATTATTGGGGATCTTCCTGAAAAACATATGAGGATGCTGGGACAAAGTGCGAAAGAGGGATTTGGCAGGTCAAGAGTTTTTTCGGTAGATCATTTCAGTGAGAAACCTCAGTATGACCCAATCTCAGGAGATACAGCCTCAAAGGTAGAGCCCACCTGCTCTCCAGAAGGAAATTTCGATATGGTGGGTGTGGATCCCCAGACACTGACTCCACGTGTACGTAAGCAAGCAAGCAGGGGGGTCTCAAGAAAACACAAGGTCTTTAGACTGAAGGATATCAACTGGTTAGAAACGATCCCCGAATTCCAAACCCTGCCTGTCTCTTCAGACACATGTCATAACACCACCTCCACCATTAATTCCCTTATTTGTCGCATTAGTAGTGGTGATACTGACACCAGCATCCAGGCAATGAAAGAAATTGAGGAGATCCTGAGACAAAATAACAAAGCAGAAGCCATGTCTGGGCACATTAATGAGTTCCTTGTAGCCAGCTTTCAATCACTCAAGTTTATCAAGCATCAGAAAGAAGCAGATAAGAAATGGGGGAAGGAACAAATCATTCTGCAATGTAACTGTGTCATCCAGGCCTGTAACCATGTCTTCCAAGAGAAGAAACTGGCTCAGGAGGCTTCAGTGGAAGTGCTTAAGGATGTGATGAACAACCTCTTTACCCTAATGCTAGACTTCCTGGACAGAGACCTGGAAGAAGATAAGAAGCTCATACAGTCTATTAATGTCCTCATAAAGAGGGTGTTGGAAAAATCTGACCAGACGAGGATTTTTCGTGCCTTGCTGAAGCTGTTCCAAAGCAGCCTGACTGACGAGGGCAACCCAGATAAATTTTCTGACCTGCTGGCCAAGTGCCTGTGGAGGACCATATGGCTTCTCCCAGGCACCATCAGCACCATCAACCTGGATGAAATCCTGCTGGATGCCCACATGCTCATGAAGGCTCTCTCAAAGGAAAAACTGAGGCAGAACACGAACAAACTCCCACTGTGGACCCTGAAAACTCTGCTGCACAACTTGTGCAAGCTGAAAGGAGAGAGGATCCTGGACCACCTCACCCTGATCGAGGACGCAGCTGGCTCCGAGGTGGAAGCTTACCTCCGAAAGACAGTTAGTGCTACTGCCAAGCAGGGGACAAGCGGAACAGCTGCCGGAGCAGGGAAGGAGGTCCCCTGTGCAGCTCGTAGGATTGCCAGGGACAAGTCAGGTGAGGCTTGAGAGACCATCTTCTTGAAAATTAGCCCAATGGGAAGTTGGAGTCTTTCCTAGAAAGCCTCTCCCTCTTCTTGCAGAGCTATGTGAAGCAAAGCCTGGCCATCACCCAGACAGAAGAGGACACCAGAGAGCATCTTCCTCCTCCTCCCTTAGGGATGTACCCTGAGGTGGAAGCATCTCCCCTTAAATTAACAGGGATCTCAGAAGGGACCACAAAGGGGAAGGGGTTGATGCCATCTTGCCATTCACCTTCAGCAGCAACACAGCCTTGAGAGCAAGACCATGGCAGGCTCCTTGCCCGTCATCTCCCCTCGAAGGATGCCAATGTCACACCTCTCCCTCCTTTCCAGGGCTGCACAGCAGCGATATCCCTGGGGACATGAAGAACCACCAGCAGAAATAACACCAGGACCCCAGATCTAGCCAGGTCTCCTGCACACACAAATCAAGGGTCAGACGGTGTGAAGCACGAACCAATAAAGAAAAAACTCCAGCAGGAACACCGGGTGAGTTACCTGTGCGCTGGCACCCCCGGGCTGCAGCCCCCAGGAGTCTGTCCCAGTTTCTGGTTGATGTCTCTGTTGCTGTTGTTCAGAAGGGCAAAGAGGGAGGCAGGGAGTGCTGGGGCACAGGGACTCAGCTGGGGGCATTCCCAGGATTTGGGTGCGTGGGGAGGTGTCACTCCAGCTCTGTCTGGGCCCCTTGGGTGAGCATACAGAGGCTGATCCCTTCCCCAAGGGGTCGAGGTAAATCGAAAGAAGAGCAAATTGCAGCTCTTTCCAAAGCCAAAGAGGAGACAGGTCTTAAGATCAGGAGATGTGTAACCCAAGCAAAGGGAAGAGGGTCTTCTGGGTTCCCTGGGCAGGGAACAGCTGTAGGGTTTGCTTGTTTCCAGAGCTCCATGTCTTCACGTCTCCATGTCACAGGACAAATTTTCGGCCTTGAAACAAGTAAGGTGAGTGAGACTGATGCTTTGGGACAAAACTGAACCCAAAGAACACAAATCTGGCAAGGGCACACGACAGAGAACCAGTCGGGGTGCTGACCCTGCCTGGAAAACCTCCAGAGGGGTCCTTCTGACATGGGATTTTCTTGCAGTCAAAACATTCAGGATTAGTAAAGTATCAGACCAACAGTGCCCTGGTTCCCAGCTGGGAGCTGCCTGAAGAGATCAGGGCTGTCAAATGGCATCTCTGCCTTCCTGCACAACTGCAGACCACCAGTTGCACAATGAGCCTACCAAAGGCAAAGGTTGCAACAGGAAATTCATTAGGGAAAGTGATTTGTACAAGTTTCTGTTTTCTCTTAGGTAAAAGCAATAAGACATAGACTTTTAAACCCACTTCCACCTGTCAAACTGAAAGAGTTTGCGAGAGTAGAGTTGCTATGGTCAACTGCAGGATGCCAATGTCTCATCACACTGCTGTTCTCAAGCAAAACCACCTTGATTTGTCTTTGACACCCCTCTTGCCTGTAAGTTCCTGAAGGTAGGAGTCCTCAGCTTTGCGTCAGGTTGTAACAGTAAGCACTTCAAGGATGCTCACTGAATTACAAAGCTCATTTACTAATAGACTATTCAGCCAATTACAAAATGCCGTTAAGCATTTGTACTCAGGCAGAGTGAGCTAGCCTCCTGGTGAACATGGCAAACCGATATTTTTAATTAAAATAAGAAAAAAAAAGGAATACACAGTCTGATCACTTGCCAACAAGAAAAATACACCCCAGAGATCTCAAAGGTAATTACCCTTTCTCAGCGGCCAGAGCGACTGGTTTGCTGCAGACTGTAATTCTCTCTAACGCTGCTACAAGTCCCCCACCCCATTCATCCAGAGCTGTACCTGCCCAGGGGCTGCTCCAGTACCCGTGAAATCAAGCTCTGGTACATCAAGTTTCTGCCGTATTTCCTGGCTGGGTGGCTGGAAGAATCCCAATGAGAACACGGCTGAAGCCTCTGCGGTTTCTGCTCTTTGATTCCTTCCTGCCCTGTCCTTGGGATGCCCTCTCTTTCTGTGCCAAAGGACATAATCTTTGAGGCTGGAGTGGAGCTGTGGAACCTAAATGCAGAACAGTCGGGTGCCCTTTATGTGACCTTCCTTATGTCCATGTTGAGCTGTGGGATCAGGCAACTGGATGTGCTGTTCCAGGGGGTTTCCTTCAGTGTCGCGCTCCCTTTTTCCTGGTAGCCAGTCCCTCCCGAACAGCTGCAGGAAATTTGACATTTCTAGAGAGTCCTGCAGAGACAGCGGAGCTGGTTCCTGCCTGTGAAGCAATAGTTAAGGTCCTAACACACCGGATGAAACCTTGGGGTCCTGGGATGCTCCTGCCAGCACCCCATCCCAGGGTTTGCTGAATGGCAATTCCATTTTCCCCCATCCTGCCTCCCAGACAGCCCGTCCTCCAGGCTCTTCATCCTCCCCCACAGCCCTAGGGAAGAGCAAAGAGCAAAAGGGCACCTGGGTCAGGAGGAGAGCTGCGAAGAGCTCATAAGGGAGAGCTGACCTGGTACCTTTTGCTCTTTCCCGGTCCGGTCCTCTTCCATTTGCTGGAATCATGACTGAACTGCATGCTGGGGAGATAGCAGGGTCAGGGAGATCAATGAATTATACAGTATAAACAAATCAATCAGAGGGATAAAAACATTCGACAGAGCCACACTAATTAAAAATATAATAATCCAGATAGCGGACATTTATTTAAAATGGTGCAATTACAGCTTTTAATCATGCAGGTTTAAATTAACAGCAGCAGCGAAGCGGCTATGCAAACGTGTTTTCTGTAATGAACTGATATTAGAAAGCCAGCTTGGTGATCTCGCCCTCTCTCAGGCTAATTCTCCCTCCTCTCGTCGTAAAATAACCTTTTGGTGTCATTTCTTGTAGAGTCTTGAAGATGAAGACACAATATTGGAGCTAAATTAAATTCCCTTCACATATTTCTCTTCTTTCAAGCTGTAAAAATTGCTCGTATCAGTCATTCAGTCTCTAGTGCTGACGCAACCACACTTGAGGAGAACATCTGGGGGCCCCAAGAGTCATTATAGGGAAAATAAAATCCTATATTACAATCAGTCAGCAATTAAAAGGCAGGATGCGGGAGGGTCAATCCTGCAAGATGCTGAGCAGGCTTGGTGGGGAAATCAAATGGTTGACTTGTGATGCTCTCGGGCTCTTTTCTTCTTCACTGTGTCGATGGAGAGGAGGCTAGAAAATTTCTAAACCTGCTCCTGACCAGCACAAATGGTCTTGGAAGTAGCTCGTGTTAATTTGGGTCAGTGTTGACCCAGAGGTCACAGTTTTAGTGCCTGCTCACCGCCAGCCAGCCTGGTCTGCAGAGCTGTGGGGCTGATCTTGCCTTGGCTTGGCAGGTCCCAGCCCAGCTTGGCATTCAAACAGACGTGGTGTGGCTGCAGGCAATGCTCAGCTTGCCCTGTGAAGCCCTCACGGCTAGAGGGGGTTCGACACAGGCACAGACAAACCAGAGACCTGAAAGCTCTCAGCACCTGGCATGGTTCTGACTTAGCAAAATAATGGGTCTTCTCTGCCCTGGGCAACTGTCGTGATCTTTCTCCCACACGTGTATCTCCACCTGCCCTGTAAAAGCATCTTTCCTCCAGAAGAGCCCAGTGCCTGCCAGCCAAGATGCTGACAAGTGCTCAGTGCAGTGATGGAGGTGAGCAGATTTACAGACACATGGCAAGGCAAACTGCTGAAGGCAAATCCTTCCAGACACGGCTGTCCTGGGGTGGGTTTGAGCCAGCAGCCGAGGAGAGCCCATTCTCCACTGGCTGCAAAAGCTCTCCTGGTCCACAGCCTCTCCTCCCTGCAGGCCAGCACACTGGGCTCTGCTCTGCCCCTGCCATGCTCTGCACAGGGACAGTCACAGCAGGGCACAAACAGCCCCGAAAGTTCCTGAGCTCAAGACTCAGCTTCCAGCAATGTCCCTGAGATGTCTGTCCCACGGCTGGTGCTGGTGACAGCATGGCACCAGTCCCACTCACAGCATTAGGATGCTCCACATCTCATCTGGATTCAAGGCTGCAAGGAAAGGGACAAAAAGAAAAACAAAAAACATGGGAAATAAAATAATTTGAGAGTGTGGGAAGTTTTCTGTGTGGGAAATGAACGCCACACGTATGTGTGACTCTGTGTGAGCACATGCCTGCACACGCAATCACGGCTCCTGCCAGAGCTGCTCACTCACTCCGGGCTTTTGGCCGTTGTCCCCAAACACAATTACCCACCTGCATCCACAGTCCTGAGCACACGATTAAACTCAGGAGCCCTTTGGAAAGAGAATGTCATCTCTCTAATTAGCACCAAGCCCTCCTCTCTTTCCTGTTTACCCGAAGGGTGTGCAAACATACAGCGAGAGAGCAAGCAAGCGTCACGCCGTCCTCACTTCCACAGCGGGCAACGCAATTACCTGGCTTGCACATTAAGATTAATAAATATTAACTTTACTTGTGTTTTTACTGTCCACCTAAGATGGAAACAATGAGCTTTCCTACTTAATCAAATTAGAGCTATAAAATGATTTCCCTTTTAGAAGGTTCATTTCTGTTCCGCTGGCAATTAATGTTGATGATTCGAGTCCCATCTTTAAAACATTTTGAAAATGGCAGAAGTGCCACAGAGCATTAATGGAGCCGTAATACACATCAGGTAATAAAGCATGAAGAGCCTGTTTACTTTAAGTACTCTAATTATTTGAGAGCTTTTTTAAAAAAACAAACCCAACATGTGAGAACTTTCATTTCATTGAATTAATTTTTAAAAACAAACAGAAAAAAAAAAACACACAAAAAAACGAACAAAAAACCCCACCAAGCGCCTGTTTGGAAGTGTTGCTTTGAAATTCCCTGCGGCCAGGCCAGGTTTCAGGCAGCCACTGAGGAGCAAATTTCCCCTTTTGCTTTTCTCTCACCAGGGTGTGTGGGGCAGGGGGGACCACTCGCATGCTGGGTGCTCCTGCAGCCACTCCTGCACTACCTCTGAAAACATCTCAAGGAATCAGTGCCCCATCTCATACGAGACTCCCACGTCCCCCTGAGCTGCAGGGGACAGAGTCACTGGTGTTGACAGGTCTAAGAGATCCAAAACCCCCTTCAAACCTTAGCACTACCAAGAATGTATGTTTGAGTTCCCTTGGTGGCAGCTGAAGCTAGCAGTAAGATCCTCCTTGTCCTTCTCGTCTTCAGACTGAAACAAACCCAACCCTTCCACCTCGTACATCCACCTCTGCCATCTCAGTGACTTCTCATAGGCTTTCTCCAGCTCACCGTGCTTCGAGTCAGATGGTCCAGCCAGTCCTCTCTGCACCCACTGGTCCTCCCATCCCACTTCCAAGAGACCAAACGGCTGATACCAGCGAGAGGAAGCATGGCCAAATCCTTGTGGTCTCCCTTGATGTGACTCAGTAACACCAACGTGTTGTCTGGGGTCAACCTCTCCCATGCAGCAATGATGCTGCTGTTTATATCCAAGCACGCTCTTTCCCTGACCACTTGTCTGCAGCTTAGTGAGTTCTCCTCCATGGTCTGGGAGATCTTAGCCTGCCCAGCCCAGATGACATGCTTTAGCTTGCACGCTCTCACCCTGGTCTGCCCAGGTAGTTGGCATGGGAATAGCTCAGGACCTTTGCAACCACACAAAGAGCAAGGCGGTGCAGAGCCTGACCCCAGAGCTGATGGCCTGGTTTTTCTAAAGCACGGCTGTTCTCCCTCCTGCAGAACATGGATTGCTTCGCCAGCCAAGTGTATTTGCAAGGCTACGCAAGCCAAGACAAATTTGCCCCCAAAGTAATAATTTTTCAATTACCTTCATTATTCCTTGTTCAACACAAGCACAGCACAGCACTTCTTGAGGGAGCAGCTGAGTATTTCTCTCCAGGGTGCACATTTATTATTTTAAGAATCATTTAATTTTCCATCTGAACAAAAGGGGCAAATGTAGGTCCTGAATGACTCCAGGGCCCCATTCCATACCTTGCCGCGTTATCCATCATGGCAATTACACATGGTAATTCATCTGGGAGAAACTTCAATACCTGGATCTGAGAGCATTTGAGGTCCCTGGCATGGCTTACGACTCTGGGAGCCCATGGAAAGAAGGCATCATGACTGGGAAGCATGCCATCATGCCCCAGAAACTCAAAGTATTTAGCAGTGGGACTTTTAGCGTACCAGCTACCTACAGCCTGGCTTTCCAATGCCTCTCCCAAACTCTGCCCTTCCACAGCTCACACCCATCCCTGCAAGTCCCATTGCTGGGGCCAATGTGATTTGTAGTATTTATGCAATAACACAACAGGTTCCCTGACGGGTTAGGCTGAAGGTGCTGCCAGTGTGAGAAATGTGACTAAATGCCACCACAGCAAACAGTCCAGTAGAGAAAGCAGCTACTCTCTGGGGTCTGCAGAGCAGCACTGTCTCTTCATCAAGGTAACTTGTGGGGCTTGAACTAAAACTTGTTGAGGGATGAGGAGAAAAGTTTAATTACAATTTCCATACCTAAAGGAGATACCAAGACAGCTCTGATCTTACAGCTGAGGTCTTTCCCTGCTGCCAGCTGCTCTCTACCACCTTTATTTGCTTTCCAATATCCACTTAGAAAAGATTGTCTGGGCTAGAAATGCTGCCAAGGGCTGTGAGTCCATCTTTGGCACAGACCTAGCCAGGATTAGGTCTCCAGGATATTCTCAGCCCTGAGAGAGTCCCCTCCCTGCTGCTAACAAGTGTGTCCGCGCTCAGCAACGATGAGAGCAGACCATACCCCAGGTACACAAGTGATGTCCTGGCTCTGAGGAATATCCCCCCTCCAGCCCCCTGAGCCCATCACACAGGCACACTGGCTGTGGGTCATCTGTCACCAGACACAAGAGATGGACACTTCATTGGAAAGTTAAAGGTTGGCAGAACAGAGCAAAATTTGTCACTGGGTGACACTTGCCTCCTTGTGGTTATTTCTTATCCTGTCCCCAGCATGCTCCTCTGCCCATGAAGATCACTGGAATGAGCATCCTCACAGACCTCAAGGAAGGGATGGTTTGAGTCCAAGAGTCAAGGTGAGAGTCAGTCCCAACTCCGAGGCTGACCCAGAACAGTCTGTATGGAGACCTGGGTGCCCTTCAGCCAGGGTACTTTGGCAGGCACAGAAGGTCCTGCAGGCTACATTGGAAAAGCCACATGAAAGCCTCCAAGATTCACAATTGGGGAAGAAAATGTATAAAAGAAGCCAGTATTCACAGATCAGGCGTTCTCAGGGCAGGATCCACCCGTGAGGCTATGGCACTTTGCATCCAACAGCAAGGAATCGCTGCTGTAAATGGTGCAGTGGGTTTCTTTAGTTTTCACCTGGACACTCAGGTTTGTTTGGTTGAGCTAAAGGGACTGCTGAGCTCGCCGGGTGTCTCTTTGCTTCAGGACCAGCAGATCCTCTGCCTGAGCCTGACCCCTTTGCTGGGGTGGTCCCTGGGACTGGCATTGATCCAGGAGGTCTAACACTCAGGGCGAGCCCCAGACAAAGAAGCGGAGCTCCCTTTACCTTCATCTGTCACTCATTGCCACAACTGTTGTAAAGCAGCTCTCTGGCATTTTCCTGGGCACAAGGACACTTCCAGGTATGCACCTGTGCCTGGCTCTCGTGGTTTTTGCAAGCAGGAGCAGGCAGCGAGGTGAGTTGAAAGGGCAGAAACGACAAGCAGGGCTGCAAAATGCAACGGTGAGCTCTCCACAGAGCTCATGGGAGGCAACCTGAAAGTTTGGCTAATTGGAAAATCCTATCAG
The DNA here is from genome assembly GCA_013400615.1 of Syrrhaptes paradoxus. NCBI lineage: Eukaryota > Metazoa > Chordata > Aves > Pterocliformes > Pteroclidae > Syrrhaptes > Syrrhaptes paradoxus. Next base: position 213,596 of record VZTO01005688.1, on the reverse strand, counting down.
TCGGCTGCGGAGGTAAAGTGATGTTCCTGAATTATCACTGCTCAGAGAACCATTACTAACAGGGGAGCAGAGAAAAAGATACCTCAAGTGCTTGCGTTCTCTGCTATTTTCCTCTCTGTTCTCTATTCAGCTGCTAAACAATTTATTTCTGTACAATTCCCCAAATTATCACAAGCCTGGAAATGCCTAGCTGTTGTCTCATTTAGCAAACGGTCCCCCATGGTGCCAAAAAGCACACAGGTCACTCAGCTCAGTTAGGAGAGGAGCATGACAATGCTCAGACGCAACATTATTCCCTGTATTCTCCATCACCAAATTGTCCAAGTAATTTTCCACAGCCTCTCCCCAAATTGCACTGATTTTGCTGAAAGTACGTGCAGCCGTGTAGAACCATCTCCTCTGCCTGTACGAACGGGAGCAATCCCCTGTCTCCCCGCTGCTGCTCGCTGCCTGGAGTGACACTGTGTCTAGAAGGGCAAGAACAGGTCTGAAATTGGGATTAATCTGTCACATGCATGCTTTCTGCCTGAGGTGAGGTCTCACATCCTTGGAAAGAGCCAGGTGCCAACTCACTGATGACCACCGAGTCTCCTGTATGCCCAGTTCTGAAGGTTTAGCTCCGTGCACCAAAACTGGCTGGCGTATTTTAAGCCAACAGCTTTGCTGCCTGACACAAACCAGGATGCCATGTCCAGGCGAACATTTCCCAAACCCTAGTTAGGTTTGCAAGAGGACTCAAATTCTCCTTTAACCACCTTGGTGCGCTCCTGCCACATAAAATACGTAAGGGCTCAGTGAGGCGAAGGCAGGACTCGGGTCCCTTTGCCAGCTAGAAGAGCCTCTTTGCCGCTCCACTTAAACCTTTGCAAGAGACTAAATCAGCATGTATGCAAATACAAAACCTGTGGCATGTGGAGCTCATCTCTGCCTCTATCACCCTCCTGAAAAACAAAGCACTTAGCTCTAACCGTGTCGACTGACTGGCAGCTCAGTGTATGACAGCAGTGGGAGTCGCAGAGCAAGGAGCTTCGCAGATTTTTCAAGCAGTGTGGGGTGGGCTTTTTCCAGGAAGACCACAGACATGAAACGAGGAGAACCGCTGTGTTTCGCTGGCACCAACAGCCCGAGGAGCTGTGCAGAGATGCTGATCTCACCGGGTCTTCTGCAGACGAAGACACGGTATAACAAACTTTCTTCCAGCGCAGTGTTTAGAGGATGTCCTTTGTTTCCTTTAGCCGGGGATTGCAGAATAGCCTCTATCAAACATCTGACAGGGCAGGGCACCCAGAAATAACAAGAAAATAACACGGCTAATTAGCCTCGTGGATTAGTTTAACCAGCTCCCTCCGGAATACCCTGGTTGAACAGGGTTAGGTTTCTTCCCTTCCCCCTGAAACTGATCCTCACATTTAATTACACTGGAAACCTGGCTGTGCCCGGCTCAGATGGAGTGTTTTACTGCTTTTATGGTCTTTGCGGAGAAGAGACACTGCTGCTATTGCACAAGGGGAGAAGTGGCTTCGAGGGGTTTTATATCTCCTTTGGGAGGCTGCAGCTCACTTCGAGCAGTGAGACCAAGGCAGAGGCAGAAATCTCTGAGTGGAAGTAATAATTCCCACACCTTGTAGAGCAGAAACAACTCTGTCACTGTCCTGATCCTTTCACCTAACTGGAAAGGCTAAGAATGATAAACTGTCAGGTGAATGGTCCATGTGGGAGAGAGGAGGTAGGATGGGTTCCAGCAGAGGCCAGGCTGATCTCAGGAGGATAGTGAGCTTCCTGAAGAGCTTCGTCAAAGGATGATATCAGGCAGTGCTGAGAGAAAACAGGATGGACATCTCTTCCAGACAAGGGTTCTCAAGGCAATGAAATTGATACGGTCAACAGCCAAGGTGAAACCACAGGATACAAAATACACATTTTTCAAGGAACATAAAACTGGGTCCCTCCAGAGAGGAGTAATCATCCTGTGGATAAGAGAAGATACGGGTCTGGAAACTCAGTATTTAGTCCGGAATTTTTTTGTACCAGCCACTGGTAAGATCTTTGAAATGGGAACAACTTTATGCTTGTTTCCCCCAAACACTGGGTCTATTTAGATCATAAATTCTTTAACATCAAGGCCTTGACATCCTCTTCCATGCTGTCACCATCTGTCACCCCACTGTTTAATACGCTGTGTCCACCCATAGCTGGGGACTGTGTGCGCCCTGAGACAAGCCTAGCAGAGGGCAGAGCTCCTTATGATACAGTTGGACTTGGTTTCCATGTTAGAGTAGCAAGAATTATGTTTGAGTCACATAATCATACAAAATTTTCATCTTCTCAAAAGTAATTTTCTTCTGACAGGCTGAATCTCTCCCTTGTGTCTCCTCTTATACTAATATGGAGCTTTTCAGACAAAGATTTCAAACTAATGGTGCATAGCGGCAGGTTACTATGATCAAAGGAGCTAATAGGCTTTCATATGTATTTACATGATACAGGGCTCCCAAACTCAAAGACTGGATCAAGAGATTTGTGATAAATTGTTTGAGGATTACTTGTCTGCCTGTTACGCAGCAGAGAACTTGTCTGCTCTGTTGCAAAAGTCAACGGCGTATTTGGCCAGGCTGGGAAATTGAAGCTTTGTCAATAATGCTGTAAAACTTTCACCATCTTCTATGAACCCAGGAAAACCTCAGTTNCAAAAGTCAACGGCGTATTTGGCCGGGCTGGGAAAGTGAAGCTTTGTCAATAACGCCGTAGAACTAAAACCTTGGTAGCAGGCATTAAGCTAACTGAGATCCTCATACAAACGAGAAGTGAGCAAATGCCTCGGGTTGTGAGCCAGGCTTTGCAATGCCGGGAGGATGCTCACGGATAGAGACTTTCAGCGGAACAAGGGGCACAAAGGCAGAATGAGCAGAGGCTGGGAAAGAAACTACGTATCAAGGAATGGGGGTCTTTGGGGGAAGATGGAGCAAACTTAGCCTAGCAAAAGCAATGCCATCTTCATCGTTGGCTGTTTAAAATGAGTCAGGCCAAGGCAAAGGAAAACAAACTGATGGAGGATGCAGCTCTAAGCAGGGTCCAGCCAAAGCCTGATGGGTCTATTCTATTTATCATGTGGAAAAGTGGAACAATTTGAGTGGGGGGCAATGATATAAGCCAATAACAGATAAGTAATGGTTTGGGTTTTTTTTTTCATAGAAGAGCTACATCCAAATCTCCAGTCCAAATCAAGCAGGTGAGGGATGTGAACCCAGGTTTCCTCTGTTCCTCATGTCAGTCCAAACTCCAAAGTTTTAAACTTTTCCAATGTTATTAACTTGTAAAAGCTGGTTTAATTAAAATGTTTAGTGAATTCAAACTTCGTTTTTCTTTGACCTTTAAAGCTATATAGAATCATAGAATGGTTACGGCTGGAAAGGACCTTAGAGATCGAGTTCCAATCCCCCTGCCATGGGCAGGGACAACTCCCACCAGCCCAGGTTGCCCAAAGCCTCATCCAGCCTGGCCTTGAACCCCTCCAGGGATGGGGCATCCACAGCTTCTCTGGGCAACCTGGGCCACTGCCTCACTCTCCGCACAGGAAATAATTTCTTCCTAATGTCTAGTCTAAATCTTCCCTCTTCCAATTTAAATCCATTACCCCTTGTCCCTTACTCCCTATATGAGATAGATGTATCTATCTATATATCTTATAAACTATGGGTTTGGTTTTGAATCAAAACAGATGAAAATTGGAAATCATCCAATGCCAGCATATGAATACAGGATAATTTGAGCCTCTTCTTCCTTGTGCTGAAATGAATATGTTTTGAAAAAGCTCTTCATTTAAACTAAAAAAGCCTTTTTTCATCCCAAACTGTAAAGCTTTTCTGGACATCTCTATTTGGGGTGCAGCTGATTGTCATCTCCCTTCTCCTTGTATGACTCTACTGGGTGCAGTGGAGCCCATGTCTGCAGCTGGGATGCGACAGGCTGGGGCAGGGAGCTGTGCCGTGCAGCGATACTGGGGCAGCAAAGGGGGATGGTGGGGTTGAGGAGGGGGGAGACTGTTCCAGTGCTGGCTTTGTAATTTCCAGTCGAGTCCCCTCTGTATCAGTTTTTGATCCGTTACTACGAGAGAGGAGACAAAAGAGGACATGGGGAGCACAATACGTTAAGTTGTGACCTTCTGGATCTGCAAAGCTTTGCAAAGCCTGGCAAGATCTCCCCAGGAAAGATGCTGCTTCACAAAGTGTTTTGTATGGTCTTTTCATTTCACTGGGAGATTGGTGGCTTTAGAACAGCACTGCCTCAAAAGAGAAAAATGGTCTGAACATTGTCATCTGCTTAGAAAAGAGAGGAAGAGAAGAACAGGGAAGATCTGCCTGTTGTGATAGCCACTCTGCATGGACCACAGTGCTTCGCCGTCCAGCCCCAAGACTTCCCAATATCCTGCATGGGCATATGGCATTAGGCAATGAGCTCCTCTCCTTCCGATATTGTTGTCATTTCTGCATAGAAACATACAACCTTTGGACGTGAAAGCCCATTTCCTGGAAACTGGGAGCACATCAAACATGCTGATCCTTTTTGGGGAAAGAGAGAGAAGGGACATGTCCTGGGAGGTAGAGAAGAGACCAGATAGTGGGATGGGAGACTTGGTGTCAAGCAGTGTCTAAAACATCCTCTTTGCATCACACTATCTCTTAATTGTCACCAACCACGGAGGAACTGATTGAGCCCAGCAAGGGTCCGGCAAAATAGATAATTCCTCGTAGGCATCTAAAATTCATGAACGCAGCGGTGGTCCCGTCACACCATTGCTATGTTGTTCCACAGCCCAGAGTCTCCCTTGAAGGGTGAAAATATCCAGGGTATTCTTTTTTTCACTGAGAGTGGAATACATTTGGGTTGTTAATGCACGGCTCGCACTTCAGGCAGATCCTCACCGAAGGGCCGAGAGCTCGTCTCAAACCGCGTGTTGTAAATTAACTCTTAATGTGATGAATGCATTAAAGGGCTGTTGGGCCTGAAGGATGTGCTCGGAAACCCGACGTTCTGATTAAAGACTTGATTCATAAAAGCTTTACGCACCATTTACGCAGGTTTCTTTATTGGAAATGTTACTTGGAAAGAGCTCTTGAGTGGTTTCTTCCCAGAGAAATGGGGTTAGGAGTCTGGACACGCAGGCTCACACGTGTGCTTGCAAACATATGTACTCGCAGAGGCAAGCAAAGGGGGTGGACACACGCAGAGACTCACACGCACTCATTACACGCTGCTGCCATGCGTGCCTGGTGTGCCCTGAGCTGCCCGTGCTGGAGCACTAGGGCTGAGCCCCGTGGAGCTGTAAACCTTGGTCCTGCGCAGGGCTTTCTCCATGCACGGCTGCTGCGGTCTGCAAAAGGGCCAGGGACTCCCCAGCCATAGGGCTGCCGTCTCTGCTGAAACTTTGGGGCATAGCAGCCCCTCTGATGCTCAGGGGTTGGGGCAGCAGCTCCAGGTCAGAGAGGGAAACCTGAGTGGGACCAGTGAGGTGGTGCTGAGCCAGGGTGAGAGCTTGAGGAGAAAAACCAGAGAAATGATGGAAAGCGCTTCCAAGAGGAAAAGCTCTGGGAAAGTACCTGTGCTAGCTAGGACAGGGAGATGTGGATGGGATGAGGAAATGAATCCGTTTTCTTATGCCTCATCTGTACAATTTTGTACCTTTGCAAAAAGGTTCAGGGATCTCATGATACAGGAACTGGACTGGAGCATCCCAGGCTGGATTTTATCTCAGGGAAAGGGAGGTGGAAGCCAATGCACTACCTGGGGTGCTGGACACACAGTGTGTCCCCCCAAGGGGTTTTAACCAGGGCTGTGTCCCTGCAGCCACAAGCAATGAAACAGCCTGACAGCTCTGCTACCTGGGCTCCTGCTCAGGGGAAAATATGTCCCCTGAGGAAACAAGTTGTTTAATTTCCAGATTGGCTGCATGAAAGGAGATAGATGCCATTTTCTGTATCTTGCAGATCTATAGAGACGAGCAGTCAGAAAATTGCTGGAGGATAAAATATAATTCATATTAAATATGTCATTCCAGGGGGATCCGGATGAATCAGGTTTTAAGTGACACCCCACGCTGATCATGACAAACATCCCTCTTGCAAAGCATCCCCAGGAATTTTACAGCCTCGACTCAAATAGCTTACAGGGAGGAACACGGAGCGTTTGCCGAGCAGCGGGGCAGCGCTGCGCTCCGGGCTGCTTCTGCCCTGTGCCGTAGGTTGAAGGACAGCCGCGGTAACACCGGCTCTCGCATGAACAGCCACACTGACCCTGCTGACACTGCCAGCCTCCGTAATCTCCAGGCAGCGTGTTTCAGAAATGTGCTACCTCTGTGCAAAAACCTACCGCCTTGTGTCTGGTTTAAATTGGTGTCCTGCCAGTTTCAGCGAGCGTGCTGCGGGATGCGGGGAACAAGCCTGCAGTCACCTTAACCTAAAACCTTCCTGATTTCAGCCCTCTCAAGTCTTCTCGTCTCCCTGCTAAGAGTCCGAGCTTTATTATTCTCTTCCCATAAGGCAGCTCTCCCATCCCCTGTATCACTCCCGTCTTCCCACTCTGACACCCTTCATCCCACACCAGTGCAGAGGCCAGGGCTGCCCGCAGTGTGCAAGAGCATCCCCAAACCCACAGCACCGCTTGGGACTCAGGGTCCCACCACCCACCTCCCGTGCCAGCGTCTTTGAACCCAGGCGATGACAGGCGTTATCGTTAGTTCAGACAATAGGAATAGATCTAGTCTTCTCCTTAGGGTCTCTGGAATGACCTTATATTTTATGTCCCCAACTCCCCCACTGCAGCACAACTACAATGTGCTCCCACGTGCCAAAACGAAGGATGCTGCAGGATCTGTCCTCTGTGTTTCACCCAACATACCTGCATGTGCACAAAACCAGAAGCTTTTCTCTTCAAGGTTTAGTGATGACATTTATGCTGGTTTTAATTATAAGGTGTTTCGGTGAGTCTGCTATTAGTGGGATAGAATAATGGCCCGTTCAATCCGAGCAGTCTGCCTGATCCCAGAGTTGTTTAATCAGTCATCAGCAACTGTACCTGAAATCATCGCAGCAGCTATACGGCAACATCCCTCCTCTCATGATGCTACAATAATGAGCCCCTGTTCAACAGGAATGGGCTTGATTTGAAGGGCGTAAGGAAAATGACCGATTCCTCTGGGTTTAATCTCTGCGTTTATTGTTATCAGCATCTGCTTCGACCTCGCAGCCAGTGTCAGCTCCAGAGCCCTGGCACGGGGATGGGACAGTTGTAGGTGGCTCCTGTGCCGCATCCATTGCAGTCGTGTCTGGTCCTGAGTACCTCTAAGTGCAAATGGAGAAAAGAGGAGAAAAAAATTCAGAGAGCAAATCAAACCAAAAAAAAAAAGTGATTGCTCATTTATGACATGCATGGGTGTCTCATTTCCAAATGTTCTTGCAGAAGAGTTGCTCAGCAAGCAAATTCAGGGACACAACCCGCTCAGGGTGGAGCATTGGCTGTGTTCAGGCAGTAACTCCATGTGCCAGGAAGGATGCTGCATGGCCCTGCTATACCTTAGCATCCTACTAGGTCTGGCCAAGGCAGCCCCCATTGGGGTGCAGAGTTTCTGAGCAACCAGGAGAGCCAGCAGAGAGATTTTCCTGGCTAACAGGCAATCCCCATGTCTTTGCCCCATGCAGCCAGGGCTCCCTGTCTCAGCTCTCCTCAGCCAGCACAGCTCACAGTCAAGCTGGAAAAATAAGAACCTGAGCAGTGGCAAAATCAAAACGATAAATGAGTTCGCCAGCTGTGGCTGAAATGAAAAAAAATGGTTTGGTCTGGCAATTTTTAAGTGAATCTCAGAATTTGGAAGAGGGAGGCTGGTGTTCGCTCTCTGAATGCACAAGGTGAGCAAGGCGAGCTGGAGGGCTTCTCCTGAGAGCTTGTTTACAAAGCTACTTTTTTCCCTTTTTTTTTTTTTTTTTTTTTTTTTTTTTTTTTTTTTTTTTTTTTTTTTTTTTTCTGGCAGCATAAAGCTGCAGTTTAATCACTGCTTGCTGAGGAACAGCCACAGGAAGCTCTGCTCCCAAGAGCAACAACCAGAGACATTCAATTTTGAAGCTGCCAGTCAACAAAAGGGCATGAAGTTATTAGCTCTGAAGACTCCATTGCCTGCTCATGGACCCCAGATACCATCTTTCATAGATTTTTGGGGGGATTCCCATTTTTGCGTAGGGTCAGAGGCTGGATTTACTGCTGGGTGGTTTCCAAAACATCTCCAGAGGTACAGTGAACACAACATAATGTTCAGATTTAGTGAATTTTGTTTAAAACCAGCATATTAATAAAATGACTGTGCCCAAGGATGTTTCCATCCAGCTATGCAAGTGTAATGCAAGCAGATGAAAAGCACAATGATGGGAAATTTCATGGACAGATGAGGCTGGTTTACTTCCCCTTGTTTGTTCCCTGTGGTCCCCAGCCATCCCCCAGAGCATCCCCCCACTCAGCTGGGGGATTGTCTCTCAGTTCCCAGGGCAGATCAGTGCTGGAGCTGCCCCTCCGCACACCGTGAGCCTGCAGAGGCAATTCTTCATAGGAACAGTCAGAACGGTCTGTTTTGAGCACCGAGAAGAAAATAAACAAGGGTTTGCTGCTTAATCCCTGCTCCAACCAGGACTATTTCAGATTTGGCAGTTTAAGCTGCAGAAGGATTTATCTATCAAAGACCAACTTTGAACACCTTAAAGAAATGCAGGCAGAGGCCACAAAAGGATGGTGTCAGGCAGAGGGAACTCAGCAGATATCGTGGTGAGGAGCGAGAGAGGGATCAGTCCCTGTCCATCTGTCTGCCGACAAATGTAAGTGGATTAAATGAGGAAAGTGAGCAAAATCCCCTGGAGTGGCAAATAAGGTTTAAGCTGAGTAGCTTCAGTACACACCCCAATCTTGGTGGTTAATAGACTGGGGAACCTTTTTAGTACATTCCTCTTGGAGTATTTCCCATCATTTTTATCTCAAGTAATCAGAGGCTCCCTGGTCCCCAACCCTCCCCTTCGTAGCACAGCGTTAATGGGAGTTTCTGAGCTGCAGCCGCTGCTCGAAGCACAGCCTCCCAACCGAAGTACAGGGCTATAATTTTACAATTTGCCTGTGGGTAATGGAGTAAATAGAATGGAGTTCATATAGTCAGGATTTAAAAGGAAAAAGCTCTGTATTTGTGGGCAGAAAGGAACATGCTCACAGATACATCCTCCACTGTGAAGCTCTTCCTATCCAAGGCAGATGATGCTAAGCAGCTGGATGCAAAGATGCAAAATCTGCCGTATTTAACAAACGGTGGTGGCATCTGGACAAGATCAGAGAGGAGAGTAAGGATCACGGGGAACTGCAGAAGTGCCAAGGCAGCTTCACCCACGCTGGAGGGCTTGATGCCTGTCAGTACTTCAAACAGGATAAATCCACAGGGGGTCCTTTGCATACAGCCAGGGAGGAGGAACACCACCTCCAGGGAGTAAGCTGGAGATGACACCAAGACTGAAGTCCTCCTTGCGCTCTGACGGACCCCCTTTCTCTTTCCAGAGCCCGTGGAGAAGGTTGGGGTGGAGGTAGGCAGCACAACTGGCCAAGGAGAGGGGAGCACCTGGGTGCAGGACAGCCTCGAACCACCACCACGGGCTCAGCATGGGGCATCACCTGCTCCCCTCTGGCCCCTGTGCTTGGGGCAGATCCCCACAAAAGCCTCTTTCAGGACCTTGAAGAAACCTCTGACAGCATCACCAAGCATTACCCAGCATCCGAGAGCCATCATCTAGCCTTGCTGACACATTAGACCAAGTTGCTATCCAATTTATCTCTACTAATCCATTCCTTTATAGGTCTGTTAAGATAGAAATCGCCAAAATGAAGAGAGAGCTGCCAGAAAGCTTTTGAATTGACAGTGGGTTGCTCAACTGTTTTAGCACGCTATCATCCTAAATTGCCTGCTGCGCGGCGCTCGCACCGGCTGCCCTAATGGCACTTCGGTACCACGCAGAACTGGAGGCTGCATCTTCCTGCATTTATGAGAAACTAGGACATTATGTGAAAAAGGGAATAAAACATCTCTGAGATCAGTTGTTAGCGCCAGGGACATTTTTATCGGCTGGTCCATGGGAGGAAGTTTGGAAGAGCAGCAGGGATGCCCCCAGGGGGCTGAGCAGTCAGACAGACGGTCATCGCCAAGGGCCAAGGCTGAGCCCTTCATCGTGAATTCGTGCAGGAGATAAAACGCCGCCAGCAGCAATATGCTCAGTTAATGGGTTTTGGCCATGGTTTGGAAGGACCTGGCTCAGCACAGCTTTTAACTGTCATTCAGAGTTTTAATCTTGAGGCTAATCTGCATTTATGTTTTCCGATTCGTGGAAGCAGATGTTCCCCAATCTGGCACAGGGTCTGTCCGATGGTCACAGCTCCCTAAAACTAACCCAAGCAGTGCCTTTAGCAGAAAGCAAAAGAACATGACTGAGACCTGGAGATGTAGTATCCTTCAGGAACCTCCTTCAAACCAGTCTTTTTTGAGACGTTATTAGAAGGAGATAAGTTGGAGCTCGGCTTCTGAAAGCCTGTTTGCAGACAGCGATATAAACAAAGATTGAATCAGAGAATGGCTGTCTTGGGGAAAGGGTACTCTCCATAACTGGTAGAAATGTACTGGAAAAACTCCTGTTTCAAAACACATCACTGCTGAAGGAGGTAGTAAGGAGGGGAAAACCACCCAGGCCCTTCATGCCCTGTATTAGGGAGCAACAGGGCTTAACACAGCCTGGGTCTGCTTGGAGCATGGTCAGAATGACCCTGCACCCTTCTGCAAAGCACCAGCTTCTCATTCTTCCACACCCGTCTGTCCCAAACAGTCCCACGCACAGTTTGGGGGTAAGAAAGAAATTTCCAGCATGTTCCTTCTACAGTATGGGCACAGCAATGTGGAGGGTGCAAGGGAGCTGCAGACGTTGGAGACAAACCTCTGGAGAGAGCACAAGAGAGGAAACCACCCTGGACTGGAGATGCTCGGTGGACAGCTCAAGACAGGTGTCTTCTGAAAGCAAATCACTGTGGCAGGATGAGCATCTTCTGCTCTGCAGATGTGCCCCCTCCAGGGTCTCATTCAGGCTGAGTGGTGGTGACCCACTTCCCTGCTGGGCTTGGCCAGGCCATCCAGAAAGTTAAAACTGGGACTCTGGGTGGCAGATCGGTACTTCCATCTGGCTGCACAGAAGGTATCATGTCAAGCTACAGGGGGGAAGATGAGGTTTTCCTAGTCAACATGATTTGGAAGAAGAAAGCTCAAGTCCTGGTCTGTATTGCAGCCCATCGTCTGATCTACGAGACTACAAAGGAGATCCACATCCTGGCTGTGGGTTGCCGACTGTGTTCCCTACAGCACTTAGCCTTCCTCAAATTATTATCTTAGTTGAACCAGAACATATTTCACCATGAAGACATATGGGAAGGATGCAGCATGTACAAGGAGTGAGCCAATGCCTTCATATATCTCCTGCAAGATCACTCCTGTCAGAGGGAACAACCTTGTTCGCAACTCCCCGACTTACCCAGATCAATAATTCTCAAGCCTCTGGTACCTGGTAGAAACACAGGGCCTGGGGACAGCAGCAGAGACAACTCCAACTTTCCAAATGTTTCATTAAACCGATATCACAGAAGGATCGTGTCTCACGCCACCAGAATCACTCAGCATCCGCTCGCAGGAGCCGCACAAAGCCCAGCCCTGTGTGCTGCTGCACAGAACTGATGCGTTGACTTTATTTCAGAGGTTGTTGTAGTGAAGAGGAAACAAGAGTGTCATATTAGCAGCAAAGGCGGGTCATCAGTGTAATAATTGAGTACAAGATCTATCCAGTGGGGGGGTAATAGAATAACAAGCAATCAACCGCAATACAGGAAGAATAAATTAAGCGGCGTGTGTCTGCTTTCATCCAGGCACAATTAATGTCATCAGTCCTGAGAGATGATCTGGCTTTCCGGGGCTAACTCTCAAGACAGGTAACTCTGCCCGCACCGGGGAAGAGGCTCCAGCCCCTCCATGGGCATTTGCAGATTGCTTCACAGTCATTGCTGCGTCCCCCCGGGACGGGCAGCACCGCTGCACCTTCCCTCTGAATATCCCCCCCTGCCCCACCAGAGCAACCCAGCAGAGTTCTGCTTGAGTGGCTCATTGTGGCAGCTCTCAGGGTGTTACGTGGCCATCGGCAGCTGGTGAAAGACCACCGGCGAGACCAGCAAAGCTGCAGCCGATAGGCTTAGGGTCTGACACCAAAACCCAAGGTATCCGGGACTCAGAATTTTACCCCCAATTTGAAAGTGAATATATTGTTCACATGGTGAAACAACCTGTTTACAGTCTCTTCGCTCTCAGCCTCTTGCCTGCAAGTGATATTTGTCACCTTATAAATTAATCACTTTCAGGCTGTTCCTCAGCTAAAGCTGTTAAGATCCGGAGAGTCTGGGACAGTTTAATCTAGAGTAAACAACTCTGCAGGAGCTCTTCTTATTTCTGCCTTGGTTTTCTTTTTTTTCCCTCTATCACAAAAAAAAAAAAGAAAAAAAGAAAAAAAAAACAGGTTGTATTAATACTTTCCTGATGTTTCGTCTCAGGAGCAGAACTTCAAAGTGATTTCACGGTCTAGCTCACTCCTGAAAAGGAATAAATCACAAAGTCAAAGAGGCTGGTGGCGGAGCCGTGGCAGGGATTGTTGAAAAAGCTGTTTTCAGCCGTTTCCATTTTCCAGGGAGCTCTCCCTAAGACTGCCCGAGGGAGTTATTTATTCTGTGTTACTTCAGGGAAGACACATCCGAACAGCCCAGGCTTGTTCCTACCTCACTGATGAATGCAACGAAGGGGGGAAAAAGGCTGCAACCCACCGCACACGGCACAGGGGACCTCGTGGGCACAAGGGACAGTGGGGCTGGGACACCGCTGACCACGGACAACGGTGGAGCTTGTAGCAAGCCTCCTCCTCAAGTCATCCCTCCACCCTGCAAAATACAGAAAGCGGATTTGATTTTTAAACTGCCTCTCACAAAGGAAGATGCCCTGAGCAGAGGGACTGAATAAATATTTGCACCGCGTGGTTTGGGAAAAGGAGACTGCCTCCATCAGGCTGCGATTTGGAGAGCGGGGTGCAGGAAGCAGCCAGTGGATGTGGGAGCAGGATGGGGGTCCCCAGCCCCTCGCTGGCCATGGGCAACCTCCGGAAAGGACCAAGGGTTGCTTCTTGTGAGCCAAAACCACCTCAGGGGTGGGCTAAGGGAAAGCTTTATGGTAACAGCTCAACTAATGGGTGAGCAACAGCAGGGCTGAGGGGGGAGCTGCACTGATCAGTGTATTTCCAGCGCTGAAGTCTCTCACGCAGACAGCTCTGTCTGCCTCCTCTTCCTTGGTGCACTCAAGGATGCTACATTCATTAGCGTGTTTCTGCGCTCGGTGCCCTCCATCCCTCACCCCGTGTCCTCTGTCTGTTTATTCAAGCTTAATGCTGAGGCAAATAACCCACCTACGAGGCACTTTTTCACACTGCCAGCAAGAAGCTCTGTGCTCTGGGTTAAAAGCAGCAGCCCTCGTCACTGCTTCATCTTCGGGAGGGCTGGGGACAGCAGAGTCAGAGCCGGATGCCGCCTGGGTCCCAAAGCCAGGTGACTTCAAATGCTTCAAAGGGACATCACCACCACCTCCAGGCGATGCTGGGATGCCTGCAGGGAAGCTTTCCTCCTGCCTTTTAGCTGACTGGCTTTGAAAAGGGTGAGTCTGGGCCTCTGTCCTGTTAGAGTTTGGATTAAACGAGGGTTTTGAGTTGAAAGCACACAGTTCTGGCCCATTGCTGAATGAAGAATTATTAATAATGCTTTTACAAAAGGATCATGCAGCGGACTTGCCCTCTCTGCCCTGCACAGCCTGGGGAGTCTGATGTGCCACATAAATGCAGCGGTGGCTGTTCGAATGAGCCCCTGTCCCAGCAGACAAGGAGGAAAGGGGACACGTCCACCCAGCCATGGGGTGCAGAGAAACTTGGGCTGGGAGTGACGGGGACGTCCCTGTACTCATCAGTCTGGGATGCACTGGGTGCACAGTGAGGGGTATTATTGGTGCCCAGCAGAGCTCAGTGAGTCTGTCAGGCTCCCTGTCCTCTGATACCTCCTTTTTTTCACCTCTACTCTTTGCTCAGAGATCACCCACAAAGTGCAAAATTATCTGTTTCCTTGCAATCACTGCCCCCCCGCAGCCATCTCTTGCCTGGGACCAGTGGGAACGTGGCTGCTGACATGTCATTTCATGGAAAATCCTGAAAAACAACCACCCCTGGAGTTCTGAGATGGATTTGGGTCAGTCCCAGGGAGATTTTTACTAAGGGAGCTTCAAAGTTCCCTGCGCCGGTCCTCATTAACGAAGGCTCCACCAAGCCCTCGATGCAGCAGCAGGGTCTGGGGGGGGGGGGGAGCTGCCTCCCCCGAGCAAACCCAGGGGTTTTGGTACAGGCAGAGCAGCATCATGAAGCCGAGATGGTGCAGGAGATTTGGGGCAACAGCAAAGGAGGGGAGCAAAGGAGAGAGGCCAGTCAGAGAGAGCAAATACACTTGGGGCTGCTTCAGCTGAGCTCTGGGGAGAGGTGTAGGGACTGACCGGGGCCAGGACACAGTGGGTTCAGGAAGCAACACAGTCAGAGGATGCCCCAGCTTTTTTTCAGCATCCCAGGATTCTAGAGAAGAGCTGCAACAGCATCCCAACAGTTAAACAGCAGCCAGGCTCGTTTCCTTGCTCTGTGCCTTTACGTAAAGGGAGCCCGGGATGCACAGCATGTCCTGGGGATCCAGAGGTGGGAGCCCCTTGGAAATGAACCGTGCTCTCCTCTGATTGCCACCTTCAGCGAGAAAATTGTCCTTTCGGTTCCAATTAAAAAAAAAAAAATGAAAGAAAAAAAGGAAAAGATCCATACGCGTATGTGCATAGATATAGAAAGCAATTGCAGCCCCCACAGAGTGAGAGAAATAAATAAAGGAGTGGGAGAATGATTCAGTAGCAAAGGCTGGTTATGTGTGTGCTCATTAGCAAAACTTCGAGAGGAACGGGACTAATGACGTTGGAATAATAAACTCATTAGAGTGAACAGCCAGAGCCGGTGCTTATACCTGCAAGCGCTGCTGGGTCTTTGAGTAGATTAAGTTCATCTTAGTGACCACGGCTGCTTCTTCTAAAGTAATTATTGACAGATCCGTGAGCTGTTTGCTTTGCATTTAGTGATCCATTAGAATGCAAACACTCTGGTCTTCCTTGCCAGGCCTCTGGGATATTTCTGTAGTTAATTATTTAATTGCTTAGGTGACAGGATAACGGATTTCAGGAATTTTGCTGTATTTAAAGCCTGGCTGTGCCCTGTGATGTGGAAACAATCTGACTCTCATTTTAAAATTTCCATCCCAGCAAGAATTTGCTCAGTTAGCGAGGGGAAGTATCTGCAGATGCATCATTAAGAGCATGCAATAAAACGGAGCATTAATGCAGCGCTCAGGGCTGGGAACGCATTGGATGGGGAGGGCTGGTTTGGGGTGGGGGGGTGGGGGGGAGGATGGGGATGCCAGGAAAGCCAGGAACCTTTTGGCTCGATGTAGCACTTCATAGGGATGTTGGGAAAGCACCCACAGAGAAAGACCTAGATGTGGTCGTTACAAGAAGAGGAACCTGAGTGGGGCCAAATACAAGCATTAATGTTAAATGCACAAAATCTTAACTCTGTCATTTCCTCCTTGGTGCCCCAGAACAACCATGGCAGGAGCTGTGATGTCCCACTGCCACCCCAGCACCAAACACTGTGGTGACACCAGCAGCTAGGACCATCCTTTTACGCTGGGGATGAAGCTGCCCTGAGCATCTTGCCCAGCCCCTGCAGCCAAGTCCAAAACCTCCCCTCTCAGAGCTGCTGCCTTGTTTGGCAGAATCTCAGCTTGGAAAGAAAAACTCATCCCCTCCGTTTACAGCTGCAAAAGAAGTGTCACCAATACAGCCCAGCAGCACCCAGTGCAAAGACGAGGGTGACTGGGAGCCTTGAACGGTGGCTCACAGGCAGATTGGCCAAGCCCCAGCCCCTGGGAGATAACTGATGCCAGTGGGACTGACTGCCAGGCACCTGGGCATTCCTTGGTCAGGGGAATGACGTCTCATGGCACCAGGCTGGGTGGAGCTGCTCCTGTCAAAGGAGGAACCCAACCTGAAATGCTTGTCGTGGAGAGACCCCAGAGAGGAGCTGAAATGAGCTGGATGTTGCTGAGCCCCCACCTGCAGCCCCACATGTTGGCCGTTGCCCAGTCTCCCCGGCCAGGTGGAGCTGGTACCTGAGCAGACACCTGTGGGTCTGTCTTTCCCATCCCTCCTGGAGGGGACATCCTGAAAGTCCTGCTTGAACTTGTACCACCAGTACATTGCCTCTGACTCTTGTTAACAACCCCTTCAGCCCCCATCCTCCTCTGTGCAGAGGGGTGAGTTTCTCACCCACCCGCAAGCAGAGCACTGCCGTGACCTAACCCTGGGCACAATTGCAAATGTCGGGATCTGGACAGTGCTGTGGCTGGCAGGTGTCCCCTGTGCCAGATGGTGTGGCATCATGGGCCCACTTTGGACCCAACGTCACCTTGCTCTTCACCCCTCTGAGCCGCAGGTCAGCCAGCTCCTGCTGCAAGCCGTGCTGTGCCCATCACCCAGCCCAAGGGACCTGATGGAGGAAGGGCTTGATCTGCCCCACATCCACACTGGAGCAGGATGGGGCCATCCAGCCCCACACCACAGCCCCCATCCGTCACATCCCTGCGCGAGCCTCCCAGGCAGCTGCCAAACTCCTCTCGCCCACAGTCAGGATGGATTAACATAGCAAACCACATCCAAGCAAAAACCTCTGCATCCCATTATCCATCTCCTAAACCATCCTGTCCGCCAGTAGGGCAGAACACCATTGATTTCAGTGCCAGTTTTCCAGTCCTGCTATTTATTTAGCATGAAAAGGCTAGTTTGCACGCTGCTTCCCTCTCTGCTTATCAGTCAAGGGATGTTTACACTGTGAAAAGCATCTGTTAAGACAACAGCATCTTTCTCCATAATAATTTATTGTCCTCAAAAGCAGAGCGGGGCAGTTTAATATCTTGTTAACGAGTCTGTCAAACAGACTGGGATGGCTGGGGAAAAAATACAAAATAAAAAGAGGAGTTGATATCGAAATCAATGGGAGTTTAATCACTTTATAAAATGGCATTTTTCCCATTGAGTGTCGATTAAGCTGTCAGACTAAATAGGCTTGTCCCAGGAAAAAAAAATGTATCTTCAATAAATAAATGGCCTAGGTAAATACATTAATAACTGGTGTGGACTGAAGGCTCCTCCGCTGGCATTTGTTATCTATTTTTCTCCTCTCTTAAGTTTACATAACTGTCTGAGAGCTAAAAAGCATTTAATTCTCTCCTAGCACATGGCTATTAAGTAGGATTTACTGTGGAAAGTGCTTTCTGACATGTGACTAATAAAGTCTGTGTATGTCTCGGCTCCTTAATAGGCTCTTGAACTGCAGCCGCATTTCCACGCTGCTGAGGACTCAGCGACACGATTTGCTCTCTCCTGCCTCTGCTATCTACCAGGTCCACACTAATTCGGCAGATTTGAAGAGCTCCTAATTATTTTTCCTCCCCAGTCCCAACTCCCCATTCCTGTCTCCAGAGGGGACATGGGACCAGCATTCCCAGTCCAGTGAGCTCATGTGCTGGCTGCCAGGAGGAGAAGTCTCATGGAGCATCTTGGGCATCTTTGGCACCTCCTGGGTCCAGGCAGCACTTTCCAGCTCTTGCAGCCATGATTTTCTGCTGGAACCTGAGCTCTGCCCATGCTTGAAACTCCCACAGTCATACCAAGGCCAGGAACCAGGGAAGAAAGTCATCATGATGCTTAAAATAAACGATTCAAAGGCTCTGTCCTGATTTTTTATCCCATGGCTTGACCTTCTCTCATTTACCTGCCTCAAGACTCGATAGGAGGGGGATCTCTGGGAACAAAGATGAAACATCACACCAAGAGTTTCACCTGTTCTGGGTTTCAGCAGCCACAGAAATGCCTAGAAATCATCCTGGGGAGTCAACCAAGGATGAGCCCCAGCTCTTGCAGGCTCTGTGTCTCCTAGGACCCCAGCCCTTCCCACAAGGACCTGCACGGATTCTTCCTACAAAAGGCAGGTAGCAACACAGGCTGCTCTTTGCTCCTCTTGCAGCGGTTTTCTCAGCGAATAACCATCTCCCCTTCTAGACGAAGTGAAAGTCTTTGTTAATTCTCCTGTCCGAGTCACACACGAGGTCCCGCTGCAGCCCATCAGCCACCTCCAGGGTGACGAGGCTGGCTGGGGCTCCTGCATCCCCCTGTCAAGCGCAGAGAGCGAGACATCCCATCTGAGGATGCTCATTAACACCTGGCCGTTCCCGTTAGAGCAGCAGTAACTGTAAGTCAGAGTGAAAATAGAAACTCCCATGGAGCAGGGAGCATCCCTCTGCGGCGGCACTGATTAGTTCCCTGGGATGGCTGGCTTGCCGTGGGGCACATGGGGGTCCTGTGTCACCTGAGAGGTGGCAGTCCCCCAGCCGAGGCTGAGCTGCTGTTGATACAAATAAGTTGAATTACTTAAATATTCACAGTCTCCTTCTCCCACGGTATTTACTAGGAATTTACATTTCCACAAATACTTTGATTTCGCCGCATCTCCTTTCATTCTTCCCGCAGGGAAGGTCTACCAGGGGAGGTTTCTTCTCCTTTGCTTTCCAGCAAAGCTTCAAGCCCTCTTGTTTCAATTTGGAGTGTTTCCTTTTTTTCTCTTTCCGCTCTCCACTTTCCTTCAAACAGAGAAAACAGACAACAGAGGAGAGATGAAGGAGAGCCTCTAAAAATACCAAAGTCCTCCAGTGTTCCCCAGCATTCCAGCCTGATGAAAGGGCAGCTCTCTGCAAAACGTCCACAGCTAAATCCACTACTTAAAAAACACTCACAAAAACCCTTTCCTATTGTATACCCAGCTTTGCCCGACACCCCAGTGTGTCCACTCTCCTCCAAACCATCCCCGTGCTCTCCCCAGTCCCCCCCCCATTGCAGGCAGGC
The DNA here is from genome assembly GCA_013400615.1 of Syrrhaptes paradoxus. Classification (NCBI taxonomy): domain Eukaryota; kingdom Metazoa; phylum Chordata; class Aves; order Pterocliformes; family Pteroclidae; genus Syrrhaptes; species Syrrhaptes paradoxus. The sequence goes on along the minus strand of VZTO01005688.1, from coordinate 194,431 downwards.
AGCAGGCAGCGTTTGCAGGCAGCAGAGCTCCCGCATGCCGCCGGGCTCGCTGCCACCGCGTGCTCGGTGCCGAGCCAGCTGGCCACGGCCGCGGGTAAGCTCGTGCTGCTCAGGCAGCTGCCGGATTTTTGTCTCCCAACCTAGGCAGACGGCAGGAGCTGCCTCTCTGCGGCTGGCAGCCCCGGTTCTGCAGGCAGCCTGTGGGCCAGATGCTGCGTCGATCTGCACTACAGTAATAACCGTAATTAATAACAATAACATGCCTGCAAACCATGATGACAGGAGGCACTAATCTTTCATAATACTTTTAAGACAGGAAGAGGAGAATCCTGCCGTACAAGTCCTGCTCTATATCAGTTTGGAGCCAATACTTAGAGGAGGCAGGAGAGCTCTTAAATACCATGCAAATTTGTTTTTCATTGAGCCAGGTTCTATTGAAACCTTCTGTCTTTACTTTGTCCCTGAATTTACTTTGTCCCAGTCTGCGTCTACAGCGTTAGGCAGCAGACCTGGTCCTTGCAGCCAGAAAAACTGCAGGAAAATGGTAATGCTGGATGGCTGCAGCTGCTCCACCCAGGTGGAAACCAGGGAGGACTTACTGCCGCGCTGAGCATGTGGCCTTTGGATGCTGCTGCTTCTCCTCAAGTCAGGTGTTTGATGTGGCTCGCTGGAAATCAGCAGGGAGGGGGCTGGTAGGGATGCTCCCTGCACTGGTGTTGGTGAAGCAGTGCACAGGACACCAGCTCCCAGGAGCATCTCTCTGGAAATTGAGGCTCAGTTTCCCCAGCACTGTGTCTGGGTGGTGGGCAGCAGCTGGCCCACCTGCCCCCTCCTCACTTCACAGCATGGGTCTCACACCTCCCCGTGCCGCTGTCTCATTTATTTCAATAGTTTATTTATTATTTGTTCATAAGCAAACTCTCATTCAGGATAACGTCTGTGTTCAGTGTGTTGAATTCCCTACTCACGAGAGAGACGGGTGGAGCACAGGCTGCTTTGCCAACCTCACCCCCTGACTGCCCCAGCTCTTCCCTCCAGTGCCAGCCCCATTTAAACCAGTTTTACCAGCACTGGGAGCAAAAGCCTCCTTGCCCTGCATGACAGCATATGGGGCAGAGAGTCCTGTCGAAGGTGGCCAGCCATATCCAGACTGGCCCAGGAGGAAAGGATAACTTAGGAAGTCCAGACCATGAAACCGCTGCTCCCTGCCTCTGTCTTGCTTGAAACAGCTCTAGAGGGACTTTCTTTTGAGGGAGGACTCCCCACATCTGCTTTTCCTAACCCCGCACCCCTCCCAGGGCAGAGGGAGGACCGTGCTATTCATGCTCTAATTCACAGCCCCCTGCCTCAGTTTCCCCATATGTGACATGGGGGTTGGATAGTTACTTGCTGGTCCCTGGGGATAAACTGGGAGGTTTTCGAAGCTATAGACAACCAGTGGGTACCTAGACACTGCGGCAAGCATTTATGAAGCAAGTGTCTAGGGGCAGAGATGTTTCAACACAGGCACCGCAGAAACAGCAGATGCTATTTAAAAGCCTCTGTTGTGTTTCTTGCTGAACCCTGCAAGGAGGGATTAGGGAAGGTCCTCACGAGATGTCAGAGCTGATGGGCCCCCTCACCCTGCCATGTCTGGAGCTATGGGCCAGTCTCCCACAATGGTCGCGGTAGTTCAGCAGCTGGGTGGGCTCTGTGACAGTGAAGATGTCTCCCAATTACACTAATGAGGTGTGCAAGGTCCCTGGAGGGGTCTGGAGATGAGACACATCACTTGAAGAGGATTTTAATTGCTCTGGGAGGCTGAGGGCTGGCGGAGGAGCACACACCAGCCGGTGGAGGCTCTTCGGGGACCTGCTCCTGTCTCAGTACCGAGGACACGCAGGAGGCTTTGTGCAGTGACCGCTGTCACGGCTGGGATGGATGTGGGGATGTTGATGAGGACATGGAGCAGTTTGCAGCCAGCATGTCCAGCCACACCACCAGGACTCCCAGATGAGCCTGGCTATGAGTTGGGCTCTCTGTTGCCCTTTTTCCCATGCAGCAAAGCACCAAGCTTTGGAAAGTAGAGACTTGCTCTTCAGAGTGTCCTCTTGGCATGCTTACTCCCAGGGAAGCTGCCAGGAGAGCCTGAGTGGCTTGAGCTGCTGCCACTCAGAGAAGGGAAAATCCAGTGTTTTATCCTGCAGATCCCTCCCAGCTTGTGCCACTGGTGAGAGCTGCCCATTGCTGTCCATTCACAGGGGCAAGACTGAGGGCCCAGAGGCAGATGATGGAGCCAAGCCTCGACCATGCAAGGCTGGGGCTACCCTGCAGCTCTCTAAGCCCTCAGGAAGGAGAAGGGGGATTCACAGGGGTGATACTATGGTAGCAACATAGGGGAGAGGTCTCTTTCATGAGGAACAGCAAAAGCCTCCCCGGCATACTCTGCAGGGGAGAGATGCTTACTCAACACCTTTCCTTCTGGGCTGGTGCCTCCAAACGGTTGCAGATTCCCATCCCTCCTCCCTGGCTGTAAGCCACGTATCAGCTGTCCCAGCATCTTTCTCCTCTCTTGCATGCTGTTCCCTTTCCCCATCCTCTGCCTCCCATCCTACTTTTTCCTTCCACCCGAGGGCCAGCAGGGATGGGGACAGCATCGTTCCCTCCCCAGGGAAGGGACCAGCGAGGTCCCTGTCTGCCTCCCACTGGGTTGCTCTGGGAGATGGGTGGTGAGATGAGGCAGGAGCAGGACACACAAGGTGTGCAAGGGTTGAGGTTAAATGCAGAGCAGCAGCTCCTGGCTCTGCCGTGCCCCATCTGCCCACTGCCCCCGCACTCCCAAACTCTCTGCCAGGGGTTGGCTTGTAACTGCAAAATCCCAGGGCACTGCTTTCATTCACGGCGTGATATCTCCTGCAGTGCTGGGATGAGCTAGCCTGCTCAGAGACTGTTAGATACAATCCAAGGTACCCCTTTTGTGTTCGCTTTATCAGAAAGGCGACCTTGGGAGGAGCAGCATAAAATGTGCTGAAGAAAAGATGTCTTTTCTTGACAAGCACCACGAGGTACCGCTCTGGGAGCTCCTGCTGCATTGCCAACCCCAGCACACCTACGCTCGGGGTTTGGAGCCTGAGTGACTCTTGTTTCCCAGCAAGGAGGCACAGGCGTGACGCAGAGTCCCCAGAGGAGCCGTGTCCGTGAGGAACCGCAGGGTTGGGCAAACCCAGCATCCTGCCCAGGTTCACCTAGAAAGGACCTTGTGGCAGCACCAAGCCCTACACACATTTCCTTGGGTCCCTTGAGAAACCACTGAGGATGAGCTGTAGAGCCTCAAGTGCTAAGAGAAGTGATAACGAGGGGAAAAAACAGACTTTAAAAGGCTTCTGATTAATGTGCATTTAATGAGAGCTTCACTGCAGTCTGAGCTCTGTACCAGCTCAGGGGGGCACAGCACAATTTTCTACCCCCTGGGCCAAAGCACAGCTCCAATCACGGCACAGCAGTCGCTCGCTCAGCACCTGATGACATGATTCAGGCCTCAGATGGGACAAAGATGTAGTTTTTTTGTAAGGGTTACAGCAGTGGGCACGCCTGAGTGCGGGTGTTGGTGTACCCCAAACCCCCCCAGGGCAGACCCTGGAGGGTAGGGCTAAATCTGAGGGTGGGTGGGTTGGGGTGTTTGTGCAAACACAGTGTTTGTACATCGGTGCAGAGATAACGGCGGGGTTCCGTGTGGATGGGTGGATTCACTAAATACAAAATAAGCCAAATCCTCAGAAACAAGATATTTGAAAACTCCTGGTAAGGTCTGTGCTGAACTCATTGCGACTGTCTGCTTTACTCAGAGAAATGGGAAAAACTTTTACAAATCTCCCTCATCAATGCCAAAGGGGTAAACAAACGGGATCGCCTGCTCCTCTGACTTGGGGTGGATTTGTCCATCAGGTGATTGGAAACCTGAAAGTAATGGGAGCTTTAGAAAGAAATGTAATTATCTATCAGTTTTGCATTTGCATTCTGTGTTAATCCTTTTTGTTTCAACTAAGAGAAAAACAGTCCTTCATTTTGGGGGGATTTTTGATGTGTGACTGATCTGGAAAGGAGGATGAATGTTATTCTTCCTGCTGGGAAAATTGTTAATAGAGCTGGGGGAATTGTTTCCCTTATCATTATTTCAGGTGCAGAACTACTGCATCATGCACCGAGCTTAGTCGTGTAATCTCCTTCCATGTTTGCAAGACTAACACAAGCTTTCTCCAAAAGGGCTGTAGGCAAGATCAGGAAAGCTTAGCAAACTATATATATGCATATGTATATATATAAATGCATAAGTGTATAAAATTGTCCATACTTTACATGTAGGTAGAATTTACCAATTCCCGGAAACACAGAGCGTGACAAGCTCATCATCAAAATTAACATTTTTTACAATAGCTTAAAGGAAATAAATGCAGTTTTGCTTCTTTGGGTTTTTGTTTTTACTTTCAAAAGTAACTACTTGCCGCTTAAGAAAAGCCTACAGATGAGGCAGAGACAGCAACTGCTTATTCAGAATGCTCCTTATTATGGAAATGTTTGACTGCCCTTTTAGAATTACTTCAGAGGAACTAGGCACACAAGACTGGAAGAGAAGAATAAGGATTTTCAAGCCACATCCCCAGCAACCGCAGCCCCAGGGCAGGCACGTGATGCAGAGGAGTCCCCAGAGCATCTCCTCCACACCCCACACATACCACCCCCCATCATTTCCTGAGATGTTGGAGCCATGTCAGAAAAGAAAACCACAACTATCGGATGGGACAAGGAGAGGGGAGAAGAGGCAGCAAATGTGTGAAATTGCAGTGGGTTTGCTGGGGGAAATTCAGAGATGACTTGCTGTGCTGGTTTTGTCTGGGATAGTTAATTTTCTTCATAGTAGCTAGCATGGGGCTATGTTGTGGATATGTGCTGAAAACAGTGTTGATCTTGTAGTCATGTGGGGGAGTGAGCGAGCGGCTGTGTGGGGCTTATTGCCGGCTGGGGTTAAACCACAACACTGGCTCAGGAGGTGGGTTGCTGGAGCTCTGTACCCCCAGGTATCACAGCCCATAACATTTTTCTCAGCTGCTCTGTGCTTATATATGACAGAGCTTGTGCTGCAGCAGGACCTGCACCTTGTGTCAGAAAATGCTGGGAGATGGACAAGGCATCACACTCCTCAGCTGCCTGTTCCAGGTAGAGGCTGCTAAAAATGTATGACTCAACGAATGTTCTGCCTTTAGCCCCCAGCCGCTTGCTCCTCTGTTGCTTTTCTCTGCCTGCACACAAAGCCTTCCAGCACTTAGTGCTTCTCCCCTTTGCCCTGCCATCAGCTCACCCCCCAGGCTGCCAGGTGATGAGATGCGCAGAGGTCTTACCGAAATATGGCTTTTGCCATCTGTGTCACCCACACAACAGATGGACACACTAAATAGAGGTCCTCCGAAAGGCCCATTTGAGCCCTGGATTTTGAGGAGCTGTCTATCAAAACCATTAGCAGGGCCAGCTCTGTGCACGAGCAAATTAAGTTGTTGCTAAGCCAAGACACTGATGAGAATGGCATGAGAACTGTGGACCCCACTGCTTCTTTTGGCAAGGGCAACAATTTACAGAGTCAGAGTGACTGCGACCGCTGCCAGGAGATGGGTCAGAGTATGGCCCGTGGTGGCTTCATCCATAGGGAAGAAGTGGCTTCACCCAGCAGCTGCAGGGAGAAAAAGCCGTGGCCTGGCTCTCTCTCCTTGCTCTTTCCTTCACGTGTCCCTTCCCTCTCCCACAGCAAGAGTAGCCGAACTCCAGGTTCTCATCAAGAGCTGTGATTTGGTCTCAGCCTACAAAAGCAAGGTCTGGAAGTTGAGAAAGAACTCAACTACCAGAGACAGCAGCTTCAGCAATGAAGGTCATGGCATCAATGACAGGGACTGCTTGAATGTCAATCGGTCCGAGTATGGCCTCGGCTCTGGGACTGTGTCACAGACCTATAAATATGTGTGACCCAAACTCCTGGCTGCAAAGGCTGTAAAAGCCTGCTGTAAAACCCCCAGCCCATGGAGCAGGGAGCTTTCAAACGAGGGGACACAGCCCTTCCAGTCACTCTTTGTGCAAGCAGACTGACTCATGAGTGATTTCATCCCCCGTGCCTTTCATCAACCTCACCTCATCTGCTGTTCCTGCAGCCTCTTGGGTTGTTGCCCCTGCACAACCCCCTGCATTTCTCTCCTGCAGTCGTGCCCCAGCTGGAAACGTGCTTTTTTTCTACTCTTGACTCACCAGAGCCCGTGGCAGGGTGGAGGGGCAAATGAGCTTCCGTTCTGCCTTGCACTTTAGCAGCAAAACATGACTGACTGTGTCCTGATTGCAAACGCTTTATTCTTGGTGACAGCGTGGTAGAGGCACAAAGGATACAGCTGGATTTGCAGAGCCCAAGATGAGCTCTGTAGAACTGATAATTAGAAGAAATCATCTTTTTTGACTTGTGAGCTGAGCACATTTGAACTGAGATCAGTGAGGGGGAATAAATATGAAAACCAATTATGTCATTTGAACCAAGTCACTTCCCCGATTATAATCACCTCCCTGTATGGGCATAAAAAAGGTGAAAAAATGCCCATGTCAAATTATTAAGCGAATTAGGGTGACCAGACTGCGCTTAATGACTCTGTCGCTAGTAGAATTTAAGTGAAGTTGTCTGACAGGATTCTGAATTCAGATGTGCACCGAGAGGGATAATTGGAGCATCAAGACGAGGATTTATGGTACTGTTGCAGTAGAGGACTCAACACAGGTTGTACAGCACTGTACCGCTACGGCAGGCAACCTTACTGCTGGCAGGACGTAGAGGAAAAACAGCAAAGCCTCAGTATATTCCTGCCAGGAGGTTTTGTTGGGGTGAAATCCAGTGTTACACAGCCCCATGGTCCAGCACTGCTCTTGACATCCCAGTGATGACTCCTTGACGGCAGCAAATGGAAAGTGTGAGGACTCCACTTGGCAAGGCAGTGAGAAGTCAGGAAAAAGCTGCATGAAACAAGCAGCTGTGGTCTTCTCGTGAATGCGGCTGAGACCCAGCAGGGCCAAAGACACAGGCACAATCTCCAAAAGCAGAGATGATCCCAAAGGATGCACCCCAAGACTCCTTATCACCAGTCTAAGGCTGGATCTGCAAGATGCTGAGCATCCACAACGAGGTACTCAGTTTCCTCCTTAGAAACACATTCCGATTTCTTCCCTATTTGATCTAAATTCACCAAGAACAAGTCAATAACGTGCCTACACTGTCACTGTGCTCCAGGCAAAGGACAAGCCCTGCCAGCAGCCTGCAGTCCTTGCACTAAGCCCTAACACCCGTCTCATCATCACAACCCTCCGGAAAGCCTTGAGATGAGACAAAAAGCTTTAAGAGCTGTTTGCTGGCTTCTGCTGCACACACATGAACCCAGCCTGTGCTTGGGAGCTTGCTGAGCAGTGTTTACACACTCGCAGCCACTAAGCTTCAGCAGCTTTGTTACCTCTCAGTGGAGATGTTTTCAAAAATACATTTTTGATCCTTAGTTAGCTACCCACTGGAGGTCTCATGGAATCGAAATTAAATACCATTAGGAGACCTTTAATGCGCAGTAAAACCAGATGGTCTCTCTCGAGCACACGGGCTCATGCACTGAGGACTCTCCCGGCACGCTTACCCTCAACGCTGGAGCTCAGAGAGTGAGCCAGGCGCTCGGCAGGATGGAGCTGGCTGGGTTCCCCCACCGTCAGAGGGGAAAAGGCAGCTTGTGCCAGCCAAGGCTCTGAACCGATACTTGCTCACAGGAAGCAAATCCAGGAATTTGGATGGCTCTTCCCAGAGGAGCGTCAGGAGCATCTAGGAACCTACTTTGCTGCCCACAAAACAATTTGGAATGGCACAAATACTTACATCTGTCAAACTGTTTAATCTCTCTGGTTTAAGCTGCTTGTCCAAATTTGAAGCCTAACTAGATTTTCCCCAGACTGCTTGTAACTTTGTCTTATCCTTTGATTAAGACGAAGAGGATTACTTGAAGCTTTTGTTCTTTACAAATCCCCTTGTGCAAAGGCAAAGTGGGGCTTTAGATGAAATCTTCATCCCAGGCTTCTCAGATGAGGGATGCAGTCCTTTCTCACAAAGGATTTAATGACATTGAGCGTCAAAAACTGGTCCCAGATTGTTTGGCGGATCTATGATGCTCTAGTCCCCATGATTGCTGCTTTTCTTCCTTTGAGCCTGAGAAGCTGTGGCTCTTCAGCCCTGCAGAAGGAAGCAGGAATCGTCATTTTTGGTGCTAGAAACATAAAAATACACAAACTTTCTCTTGAAATGGAGGACAGGAGAAGAGTTCCCTCTAACTGCTTATAAACATTGGCTCTTCCGAAAGCCTTTGTTTAGCTACATCACTTGCACTTATTTTAACCTGCTGTAATGTTTGGCATTCAGCACCATTTAGCTCAAACACATATAAATCTCAGTGTTGAATTCCTGCAAGCTACACGCCCCTGGGGAAAGCGTGACCAGGGGTCCCCTAAGATGAACATCTGAGGGGGATCTAAAGGACATTTGCTAGCTGGTGCACAGGTGATCAGCCTTGCTGAAAACAGGCAGAAGGGACATCAGATGGACAATTTTATCATCAGTGAGCTGGGAGGCGCCTCCCAGACCAAGGGCTTTAGAAAGCACCTGGCTCCACTCCTGTGCTCTCCAAGGAGCAGGGCAGTGATGATATGCATCCACATCTCCTGCATCCTCCTCAAACCCTGTAACACCCAGGGACTGAGCTTGAAAATTCAGGATGGAGGGATAGATAAGGATTTTCACCTGCAAAAATGTCAACTACCAGCAATTGGAGGTGCAGGTTAGGTGAGCAGGACATCCCACAGGAACACTCAGACCTCACAGCAAGGCGTAAAGCCCTCTTCCCGCAGAGCAGGTATTGTGGTGAGTCATTTCCTTGTTCAGTTTTTCCCAAGCATTGCTCAGAAGAGGGAAAAATGCCCCTTTTGTTGGTGGGATACCCGCATGGGAGCTGTGCCAGTTTTGCTGTGGCCTTGGGGAAGTTTGTTAGCATTGGTGAGTGCCTGAAGTACTTAAATACCTTTGTGAAGTTGGGTCTTCATTTCCCTGGGTTTCCAGCCTCTGTATTTTGTATGGTCTTTTCAGATTGTGTTTTACAGCAAGAAGTCTTTTCTATTACGTACAGCACCTAGCACCACCGAGCCCGATTGATAATGTCATTAGAAGCCGTGGTACACACCACCAAGGGCAAAGGTGGACACTGAATCAGAGTTCTCATTAGCAAGCCAGGCAGGACGGAGGAGCTGCTACACTTCATGACATGCTGCGTATACACCCAAGAAGTCACAAGCTCCTTTCAAAGCCACCTGACGTTTCCCTGTGATCCCCTTGCAGGATGCTATCAGGGCCAGCAAGAGATGGATGTCTGACAGGCACAGCCCTTGATTGCTATTGTGACATAGACAATATTTGCAGAATTGGGCACTGGATCCATCCCCCAGTGCCCGTCAGTGCCTGGATTACTCAGTATTTTCATGTGGCTGTGGTAGAGCCTCCCCTCCCAGGTAATCTCGTTAGCAAGTTGCAGTGACTTTGGCTTAGTCTTTGGAAAGTTGTTCTGGGGAGTGGAAAGTGGAACATCCCGTAAGCAATTAGCAGGAGGAACACGTGCATTGCAGATGGTTAATCTGCCTGCTTTCATGTGAACAAAAGAGAAGTCCCTTGAATGAAAGGAAACGGGTAACTTTAATGCAAGCTACAGTAAATGCAAATTAACTCCACAAATAAAGAAGCTTTTCTTCTTGGAGCCAAGAAAACATTTCTCAAAGTCTGTATTTTAGATATACAATAATCTCTTTTATACCTCAGAAAGCCGTCACCACCGTGAGCAGTCTGATATCTTCCTTGCACACTGTAATCAGTCTATCACCAGCACTCAAGGACGAATATTAATGTTTTATCCTTCTCTTTGTATTACAGCACGTCCAGTTGCAGGGCTGGAACCAGACTGACTTCCCCCACAACCTGCAACCTGCCCAGCCTCAGGTTTAGGCTAGAACCCAAGAAGGTGCCTCACACCAAGCACTGGGGCATCCAAAAATCTCAGTATGGACCCACTGCCCTCCTCAGCACTAGGGTGTCTCTGATTTTCCATCCACCGATCCACAACGCTGCAAAGACCCTGTACCAATTCCGCTTGCCCCAGGGAGCTCATCCCTTGCTAGGGATGCTAGAGCTGAGGGCTGTGCATCTCCCTGGGGACACTCATCCTTCCCCAGCTGCTCCAGGACAGCCTGAGGGCCAGGCAGGGGCAACAGCTTTAATATGATGGGAGGATACAGAAATTTTGGGACACTTCTTCATCCAAGGGAGCCCACGCTGGTCAGTCGAACCACCGCTGCCCTCTCCCATCACAGCAGTGTCGAGGCAGAAAGGTGCCTCAGCTGAATGCTCTTGGGTTGAGATCAGATTTTCATCAGCAGGGCAAAAGGTGAGGGGGCCCAGCAGCCCGCGGTTACTGGGTGAGACAGATCTGTGCCCACGGAGCAGCTGGAGTCACGGCTGGTGGCCTGGCTGCTGCAGACACAGGGGAGAGGGGAGCCAGATGGAGGTGACAGGCTGGGCCAGGCGGCCAAAGAGCCTGGGGAAGCATTGCCTGGAGATAAGTATGACTGAGCATCCAAGGTGATGCCCCAAATTTGAAACTACCTAGCAGAGACCCCCAAAGGCATAACCCCATCCCCCCCGAGCACCCATGGGGCAGGTCTCACCAGCATCTCCACCCCCAGCATTGCTGGTCCCACTTCCAGCCCAGCACAAAGCAGCCAACAGCCACTCTGGGTAAAGCAGGGGAGGCTGTGCAGCAGCAGTCTGCAGCAAAGGCTCAGCTGGTCCCCGTGCTGGCTCTTTCCACCTGAAGTTCATGAAAGGGACATGAAATCCAAAGCAGTGGCAGGCTTCTCAGCCTGTTCCAGCATGACAGATTTGTAAATCAGTGAAGCTGATGGCATTTGGGAGGATTTGGTTGCAGATGGATAAAAGAAAATCCATCCCAGGAGAGAGCATTTGCAACGAGCAGCAGAGTCTCTGTGTGAGACAGAGAGGAGGGAACACAGTGGGGGTAGAGGGAAGGACACAAAGCAGAAGATTATTTTAATTTCCTTCTTCTTCAAGCTCGTTATTAACACCCTGACAGATCCCTCTCCCTGGCTGCTGCAGTGGTGTTCGGGGCCAGGCGAAATGTGATGGCAGGTGGGTGCAAATCAGGGGCAAGAGAGGCTCAGGCATCTCCACACCCCACACCTCTCACCACAGCCCTAAGAGACAAGGGGGGCTCGAGGGGATAAAGGACCAGTGACAGCTCCTGCTTCTTGGGACTGATGCAGGTGACCTGCTGCAGACACAACCCTGAGAGGTGCTAATAGGAGAAGCTGCAATATCCTGGTCAGTCCACACCTTCTTGGGTCTGTACATCACCTGCTGCCATCACGGCCGTGCCAGTCCAGCAGCCGCTTGCCTTCAGGGCTTGATGCAAAGTGTCACTCAGGGTCTGATCCTCAGCAGAACACACAGGCAGGGAGGGAGGAGAAAGACTGCAGCAGCTGTGGCTGGTCCTGGGGTTTCAGTTTGTCCTGGGGCTGGAGAAAAGGGGATCTCGTGGTAGAGAAAAGAGCACCAACCACCTTCATCCCTCAGGTGTGGAGCTGCTGCCACGATGCCATCAGAGCTGCTGCTTCTCCCTTGGCTTCCTAAAGAGATGAGGCTAACACGGACCTGCTGAAGGTGGGCGCACTGTGCTGCCAGAGGGGCTGCCAGCCCCCATCCCAAAGATGTTAACCCTTCCAGCCATTCCCAGCCCATGATTTTCAGAGGAACAGAGATCCTAGGGGGATGAAGTCCCCACAAATGTGAGCTGAATGACTAGAGAGAGAAGGGGGACCCTGTTATTTTCTCTGCAGAGGAGAAGCAGCTGGAGCTCAACCCCTTAGTAGACAACAGAGAATACACACACAGGCATGCACACAGACATAGAGCCAAGCTGGGTGGATTTCACACCTTTCTGGATGTCAGAGAGTGCAACTGAGGCAGAGGAAAGATGGGTCTGTGGCTTGGTACAGGCTCAAAGACAGCTCTGAGTCATCTCCAAAATCAGGATTCAAGTAACCAAGTGAAATAAAATCAGAACTGAGGGAGACGATAAGGATATGGGGCAATTCCTGACTCTCCTCAAGGTGCCTCAGCGGGTGGGCGAGCGAGCAAGCACCTCGAAGCCTCCGCTCTGTCAGGGGCACGGGAAGTTATAGAAACACCAGCGAGACAGGCCCTGGAGTATTAGCACTAATAGCCATCTCAACCAAATTAATTCAAATTGTGTTCAGTCGACCATTAAAGCGTTGTTGGTGGCAGTGCTTCCCCATCCGCTCACATTTTCGTGAAGTAATTAGAGCCATTAGAATGTAAACCAGCTTTTTTGGCTTGGGAAGGAATAAAAGCAGGAAGGGAAAAGGGACGCTGAATAACAGCTTAGCTAATTCAGCTAATATTCCCATTATTTCCATATATACTAATTAGTTCCCATTCTCCAGCCATTTCCATACCGATGCATAGGCTTGAATCCTCTGCAGAGGTGTCCACACTGCCCTGCAGCCCCTGGCCCAGCTCAGCACCCGTCTCCGGGAGGATGCAGGCAGCAGGGTTTGCATCCCACCAGCTCTCACATCCCTGGGTGCGAGTCTGTTCTCTCCCCCATCACCAGTGTGTGGGAGGAAGGGAAAGAGCAAACAGGTTTTGTGCTCGAAGGAAAGAACCCCCCTCACAAACCCCTAAAAAAAATGAGATAAGCGGGAGGTTCAAGGCAACCACGCTGTCCTGGGAACTCATTTCATGACTTAGAAACCCTCCCCAAGATGTTCAGCTGCCATGTGAGCCCCCATGGAGTTACTGGTGCAAGGTCTTTATTTATGGGGCAACCAAAGGGAACAGCATTGCTGATGGCAGGTGGCCAGAGCCGGTACTTGGGAATTAATTCTGCACCTGGCACTGGCCCACGTGCCCGAGGGCAGGTACGGCTCGGGGCCAGCAGGACCTGTGGTGAGGATGGCTTTGTGACAAGTCCAAGTGGTTAGAGAGAAATGGGCTGGAAAGTGGAGAGGCAAGAGAAAGGAATGCCCAGCAAGGTGCAGAGGAGTGCTGGGGGGAGGTAAAAATGGCTTGGCAATGCCAGGGAGGAGAAAATCCTGCTGCAGCCCAAGGCCAGCCTACAGCGGTGTCTAAACACACAACGTGGGGAAGCCTGAAGAGCAGAGCTGGCCCCACGTGTGCTTTGCAGAAAGCACTGTGTCGGATGCAGAGGGCACGATACCGTTGTGCAAACACCTGGGGGGATGTTCACTGTGGGGGTGCTCTCCCCATGTCTGGCTCTGTGCAGCTTGTCTCTCTCAAGCCCCCCTCTGCTCCGTGTAGACAATGTGGGGGGTGGGTTAGGTGACATTTCTTTTCAAGGCAGAGCACAGTTCAAGGGCATCTGAGAGGCATGTGTCTGCGAATAAGAGCAATAACTCCCTCCTTGCGAGGACCTAGAAGACAACCAAAGGGCAAGTAATTCAGCTACCTGGGGACTGTCCTGAGCTCAGCCCGTGCTTTCTTGGGCCATCTCTCACCTTGGCTGGCTTATCTCAACACTTTACAGCTAAAAGCCCGGCAGCATCACGCAGCCTGCAGGACCCAGGATGGCATAACCAGTTGGACTTCTGATCTCTCCCATCAGCGGATCGGAGCATCAGGCTGAGAGCTCAGCTTTCCCAAGGGGTCACTCTGTCTGAAGGATGGTGTGCCCAGAGCCAGGCTGGGCAAGGGGACTTGTGAGCACTCCTGGCTTACGTTCAGTCAGCTCACTTTGCACGGGAGTGGCTTAGGAGTGCTCACATGGACCGTCCCGTGTGCCCAGGGCTGAAACATGGCAATGGGTAGCCCTGGATGGCTACGGGGACTGATTACATGCTGGCCAGTGACAGGGTATGGACTAAAAAAAATGTACCCTTTTTTCAGAGGGCTTTTCGCTCAATGCAGATAATTTCTTGGGGCTGTTTTAGGGGAAATGCCCCCCAAACACCTATACCAATATGATAGAGGGGCAGTGACAGCAGGCAGGGGATGCCCAGTATGCCTGGAGTGGGTTTGCAGCCAAAGTGGAACTGCACACCCCATACCACTGCTTTCCCAGCTTTCCCAGCAAGGTCCAGCCCAGGCCCCAAAGAAGGCAGGGCAGATGTCATGTCTAGAGCATCCTTTCCACAGCCCTAAGACACCATTTTATCAGCACACTTGGGCAACAAAGAAGAAAATCCGTTCAGGAATCTAAGGAGCAAATTTACCTCTAGGGTCACTGCAGTAGTAGGTACTACAGCAAATCAGAAGGTTTTCCCCAAGAAGTGCGTTGCTATTGATTGCAGGGGGAGTGAGGGGTACCCAGACTGGGGTTCCCCCCAGCAGCTGCTCTTGCACACACGCTGCAGAGATCTTGGAGTAAGAAGCTCTGGGAAACAGCAGGAGGAGGAAGGAGCTGCATTTCCCTAGCAGATCTTTGTGGTGGGGCTGCACTCAGGGCTGCCCAAATCCCCCAGCACAACCTCCCTGGGGCTCGCACAAAGTGCTCCTCGGAGAGCGAGGAGGACGACGGCACAATGCATCAATCACCCCCAGCATTCATCCCACCTGGGCCTCTCAGTGCCACGTGGAGAGCGGCGCTTTCCATCAGACAACATTAAAAATAAGAGAGATTCATTTTTCTATTGGCATCAGCAAAAAAATAGAAGACGATGCCGCCGCCAATTGAGCCCAAAGGGCTAAATAGCATCTTTCACTCGGTTTTCTATGGGCTCCCAAAACTATGTGAGAAAATTGAAATCTGTCTCTTTCTGTCTCCTTTTCTTTCTTCTTCTTTTTTTTTTTTTTTTTTTTTTTTTTAATAATTCCTGGTACGCAAGGCCTTGTGCCGGGGCTGGTATTGTGGGTGATGAATCCTGAGTCAGGCGGCGGGGAGGTTTGCGTCCTATCAGCGTGTGCTCGCCATGGTTTGGGATAATGTGCCTGCCGGCTTGTCAGGTGCTGATGGGGAGCAGGAGGGGTGGGGGGGGGGGCTGAATGCATTTTTGATTGCTATAATTGCCACAGATTGGATGCTTGAGAGGAGCTAATTAACAAGGAGGCTATGGGTGGATTATACTTGCAGAACAGAATCCCATGCAGATCCTTTCCCTTTTGTGCCACATGTATGAGATCATTGGTAGGTGATTATGGCTGTGAATACGGCGCTAATTTACTTTGCACGTCTGACGAAAATCCTGTACATAATAAACCGCGGAGGCAAGTTAAAGCAGCCCAGTTCAGAGGGGAAGGACAGCCTTGGTACTAAAGCACTGGACCCAGAGCTAAGCTCCTGAAGCCTCCTGCTCCGGAGTGACAGCTCTTCTCCCTGCCTCAGTTTCCCCCCCTACCAAAGGGAGAAGACAAGCCCGTAGCTATGGATGTTCACACCCTGTCAGGGAAGATGCTGTAAAGGAAAGAACAGGAACATCATCATGCCACCGGAGCAAATCAGACAGCACAAAAAAAATAGCAGCCAGAAAGCTGTGCACTTGGAAAAAATACACATCGCTGTCAGCAATCCTGCTCTCAGAAGAAAGGAGCGTCAGCAGCAGCCCCAGATGTTCCTGCAGCCTCAGGATTAGGGAGAACTCACAGCCAGGATTAGCTCTGCCACGCTGGTCCTGCTGCTCCAATGTCGTCTCACCAGCACTTCTCCATTCTCCCAGGCATGCCTCTGGTCCCTGGGGTCCTGAGTGGGAGAGGAGCAAAGGTTTCTCCTTAAATGTAGCCCTTGTCCTGCTGGAGGTGCTTGGGTTGGGGTTTAACCCAGACTCTGATTTCAGGGCAAGGCTGCACATCTGCTGGGCATTCCTGGTGACCAAAAACGAGGAGCTGCCCTATAGCTGCTGCCAACATACAGCTGGAACATCCCCGGCCAGGCAGGGAAAAGAGTTAATGCTCACGAGACTGAGCATCCATCCATCTATACGTCCATCCAACCGTGAGGGTTTTGGGACTAGGTTAGACTACACAGTACCCCCGTCCTGATCTGGAGAGCTGGAGAAGGGTTTGCCCAGGGTCCTTTCGCTGCTGGCTGTGCTGGCAGACTCTTCTAGAAAGTTGCAGTATTCCTCACAAATAAATCACATCTTTCCATGCAGAAGTGGAAGTGACATTTGCGGGTTTGGTCAGACCTTTTGTAGTATTGGGTGATTTTCACTCCAAATGTTTTCTGCACTTTTCAATGGAATTTTTCTTTGTGTGTGCGTGTCAGGGTTGGGGGGGGGGTTAAAGTCAGCATTTTCAGAGGAAAAGAAACAAAATAATTTTCCAAGATTTTTTTCTTTAACTACAGTCAGCATTTTGGGCTCCAAGTCATACACCAGGAGCTGATCTGTGGAAGGAAAAAGTCTATTTTGCCACAGTAATTTTTTGATTAAGATTACTGTTTCAATAATAATGGCTCCCCGTCGATACCAAAATGAAAATATCACTGGATGATCTCCTAACAAGAATACACTGTTTCATAATAATATTTCCTCCGTTTTATTTCATTTTGTGCTTATTTATCATGCTCTGTATGATTGTTCCTAGAAAACAAAACTCCACAGCCAGCCTTGTCCTGCAATCAAGAACTACTCACCTAAGCTCTGATTTTAATTTAATCAAGCCAAAGAGAGAAGGGATCTGTCTGCAGGTTGGAAAACAGGACTGATTTCAATAACAGGAAAGGGTCTTATAGAAAAACCAAAAGGTGTAAAAATGGATTTCCACTTCTGCCATGACCACATTCACGGAGAACAATCCATGAATGAGAACGGATCGTTCTGCTGAGGGAGGAGGTTGCTGCCAATCAGCAATCTGGGATGCTGGGGTTTGGGGAGATAAACTGGAGAGGAAATATTTCATTTACTGAGAGGCAGGATTGACTGTCTGCAATGCTTTTAGACAGGATAACGATTGAAGCTGGCCTCTGCGCGACTTTCCTCTCTTCCTACAGGGACAAGGGCAGAGCATCTGTGGGCTGCCTCTCGCTGCAAGAAGGAAGAGTAGCCTCAGACATGAAATAAAACAGAGAAAGGAAAAGATGTGGCTGACAGTCAGGCTACAACCCTGTTCTTGGAAAGAGACAGGACTTAAGCTTTGAATAAAACCCACAGTTGATGGGGCCAAGGCTGGGTGTGCTGTGGGGGAACAGACCTGCCCGTCACTGGGCACCTGGATCATTCATGAAGGTAGGATGTACCCAGCGCCCTGTTCCCAACCAGTGCCAGCTCATTGCCACAGAAACCATTTGTGACACTTTGGTCCAGGTCCCAGTTTAGATGTCTGGACACTGAGTTTTGCTTTGGATCATTTTGAACGATATCCCCATCATGCTGAAGTTTCCCTTTAGAACAAACCCTCCATTCTCTTTTTTCTCCTCTCCTTAGCAAAATGTTTTCCATCCCTCCAAGTCAAACTCTGGAAATTTCCCTTTGGAAAGTTGGAGAGTGGACAGAGTGGAAGTCAGGGATCAAACCCAACACCTCCAAAGTCAATGTGATGGCAAGCTCAACAGGACAGGGGTGGTGGGAAGAGAGGAGGACACAGAGGAGGGTGTCATAAGGGTGCTGGCCTTTCTTAATCACTCACATTGAAACATTGGCATGACTGGCTCTAATTTCTAGGCACAATATGTATCTCTGGTGCAGAGGAGGGACAGGTTGTCACAGATGTGGAACGAGCGGGCAGAGATACTGCCGGCGCACGTTGCTGAAGGAGCCGCATTAGCATATTGACATTTGGGCTGGCGCCTTATCTCGGGCTGACTTTTGAATTAGAAGTAATTCCAGGTACTCTCCTTCTCCTGGAACAGTTTGTTACTTTATTATTAGGATTGATTTTTGTCCTGTTGAGCTCTGCCTCCCCCCACCGAGCGGCCAGAGAGGCCAAGTCCTGCCCTGGGGGGCGGAGGGGGAGGCTGGGGAGGCTCAGCATTGTCTCCCCAAAGCATCCGCAGGGAAGGAGGCGCAGGGCTGGCTGATAAGGGACAAGAGGGGAGCAGAAGAAAGGCCTGATGACGAACCTGGCCCAGACAATGAAGCACTATCCAGGCACGCAGGCTGGCAGCTGCCGGAGTGAACAGCCCAGATAACGAAGGACGGTGCAAGCGCCCAGCCTGTGACTGCCTCCCTGCGATGTCAGGATGCTGCTGTCCCCTCCATCGCTTCCCAGCATCCCCATTCCCAGCCATGGCATCTGGGGGATGCTGAAATGCTGCTCCAGCTCCGGTCCCTCTCTCCAGCCCTGTTGTGATGTGCAGACAGCATTTGTCCCTGCCAACAACCCTCCCCATGCCAGCGCTGGGATCCTGCTTCTACAAAGGGTTCTCAGCCCTCTCATCTTTAAAAAAAGAAGAGTCTCATTAAATGCTATAAAGCATTTATTGGCCAATGGGTAAAGTGAATGAGTTTCTTTATGACTGCAATGATCATTAATGAAATTTTAGGGTCCCTGTTGGGACCGTGGAGCAGAACAAATGACCTCTCGTTGGTCCTTGTCTCCCTGGTTTCTAGGACTCTGCACCAGAAATGATCCGACTTCATTTAAAGAAAATCAGATTAAAAACAGATTACAGTAAAAGCACCTCATGCCCCTGTTCTGATTTAACTGTGACGAAAAACAGAACATGAAGTAACTTTATAATGGGAGGAAGGTCATTTAAATATTCCCCTCCCAACAGAAAGAGATTTACGAATTAAATGAATGAGGAGATTTTCCTTTTAATGAGATTAGCCTTTTATAATTGCTCATTATGGACCATTTAAGAGATTCGGAAGAAAAAATTTATACAACATACCTGGAAAACACTGTATTAGAGACCAGCAAACCCTGTCCCTTCACCATCAGTTCCAAAAAGTGAAATTCAAACTAGTTTCTACTTACAAATCACTCATCTAAAGTGGCTGCAACTCCTCCAGATCCTCTCTGCAATTACAGGGCTTTTTAAAGCAAGCGAAACAGAGGCTTGAGAATTGCAAACCTTAATACGTTTGCTAAAAATTCTCCCCGTTCCCCATGGAAACACAGATTTTATTTTTGAGCGTCAGCTGTCTGGCAAGGACATGTGATTTGATTTTATCTTTCCAAATTTCAGTCCTACCAAAAATAAAGCCTGGACAGAGCCATCCCTTCTGGGTTTGAAATGCCGGCTCGATTCAGAAGCATTACAGGGAGGTTAGACTAGAAGTTTCGTGGCTGAACTTGAAGGATTTCACGCTGAATTCTCAGCTTGGGGCTGTATAACACCACCACAGTAAGGACACACACACGTGTGTTGTTCCATCCCTCTCTCATGGGGGTATTTATCGTCAGGCTCTTCTGGATGAGCTGAATCCAACACCCAGAGCAGTTGCGTTGCCCATTCCGGCTGATGGGAGCAGGCAGTGACAGATCAATTGCACTCTTTGTTAGCGAGCGTTTCGTGTGTTCTGTGTTCACAGAGATCATCTTGCTCCTTTTCTTTCTCTCCTCACCCACCGTGGTTGCTATGGACCGGCGTCCGCAGCCGGCAGTGCCGGTACACAGGCATCTCTCAGCCCTGTGCTGCAGGCTGGATCTCACACCTTTGGCACTGGGATCCCCAAACCCCTTTCCCAGCCGTTCTCTTGGGATATACAAAAGCTACTAAATACAGGGAGAGACTCTGCTCCCTGAAATCTGGCTGCCTTGGAACTAAGCATGTCACCTACATGAGCTGTCCCATCTTCCCTGCAGTCAGAGGCACTTCCAGAGGATGCTCTGCTCCGCTCCAGGAAAGGGTACTACGGCGGGTGGGATGACGAGTGTGCCAGGACGCCACTTTGTCCCATCATCTCCTGCAGGACCAGCTCAGATCGGACTCCCTGCTGTCAGGGGCTGAAGTCAAGAGAGCTGGATCCCAACCAGGGTTTTGATAAAGCACAGGGGAGAGCATCTGTGTTGAGCACTGGAAAGCCCCGCTGGCTGTGACACTGGGGCCAGGCTGGGTGGCCACAGCTGTCCCCCTGGCAGCTGGTGCTCACACGGGATGGCCAGGGCAGCTCACCAGGGCCATCGGCTGTTTGGCACAGGCAGTGACAGGTCAACACACCAGTGACTCCTTTCCTGGCTGCTAGAGCTGCTCAGCCCTTTGCTATCAAACTGTTAGGCTTTGCAGAGAATTTTTTCTTCCAGTTTCATTTTATTATCAGGAATCAAGTTCATTTCTACAGCTGCTAAGATCTGTTTATTTTGATTGATACTTCCTTTCCATGTTTGCAAAGGCAATAAAACCAGACCTGGTTTCTGAGCATCTCTGCTACCTGCTGACTGCATTCCTGGTAAATCCGTGCTGGTACCAGTGCCAGGCTGGAAGGTGAAAAGTACCATTCATGAATCCAACATTTCATCCCTACCCACCCACTGTCAGACACTATGTGCTCCTTCCTGAGCTCACCAGGGCTTGGGAGATGCTCCTAATCCTGCATCAAATAAAAGGAACTGAGCTTAACCATTCCTGGCCTTGAGTGTGCACAAATGGGCTTTATGTTCATACCTGCAAACAGCTTCTCAGAGGAGAAGAAGATATCTCTCGAGTTTCTCATCTTCTGGGGTTCTCCAGGCGATGGAGGGGCGCAGACGCAGCCGTCAGCAGTGAGCACAGCCCAGGGATGGGGGCAGAAGCAGGATCACAAATATCCAGCCTGGTTCACCCAGCTGATGGGGAAGCCAGCAGCCCTGCGGGCTCCTGGCACCCCGGAGCACCCAGAGAGCACGCTGTGGGCGGTCTCCTGAGTGGAGCTGGGCAATGTTTTTTTCCACTAATGGAGAGGGGTGAAGGGTGTTTTTGCTGAAAACCGGGCTTTCCAAAGGGTTGGAGCTATTCGAGAATTCAGGTCAAATGCAGTAAGGAGTCTTGGTGAAGACAATAAGAGGGCATCTTGAGAGACCATGTCAAAACATTTTCTTTCTTCTTTTTTTTTTCCTTGGTAGAAAGTAATTTCTTTTTTCTTCAAAAAATTGCCCTAATTTTCTGGAGCCATTAAAACAAAACCCAGACAAAGAAACCCATCTGCACAGGATTGAGCAGAAGATGGGAGCTGACTGGAAACTGCATTTTCCCAGCTTTGTTTTCACCTGGGGAGCACAGGGGGGTCAGGGAGAGGGGGCTGCTCTCATAATAAGGAAAAACTCTCCTATTTAGCCCACCCAAATCACTCTCCACAGCCGAACGCTGATCTTACTACTCTATTAGTGAGCTCACTCCTCTCCTGGAGTAGATAAGGCAGGAGTATCTGGAACAAAGTCCTATCAAAGACACCTGCTGCTAGGACTCCAGAGTGTCCACACAGGCAGAGTTTGGAGGCTCCAGTTCATCATTTTTTCAGTGTTAGAAAAGGAACTGTCACGTTCGTTGCTGGGGTGGTGACGCCCTACTCCCTGCGATCCCCACTGAGCTGGCTGCCTGGGGAGCGATGCCCACAGCACGGCAAGGGAGAGGCTTTCATTCCTCCCATGCTGTCACCCTGGCACCATCTACCCCTGCTAGAGACTGGGAAATTAAAATAATAAACAAAGCAAGCGGCACTGCGTGTGGAGGCTAATGTACCATAATGCTCTCAAACGCAGGCAGCCGCTGCCTCACGCTGAGCAGAGGGGACGGGTTTGAAAAATGCATCTTCCTCTGACAGCAGTGATTTCAACATTATCTTTGTTGTTGTTTTTTTTTACTTCAAATAAGGCATTTACTTTCTCCCAGCTCATAACCTCCTTCCGGAGAAGAGCAGAGGGCAGTGGGGAAAGACAGAACAATTACACTTTTTAACACAGTCAGGCTTGGTGGGATTTAAATCAAGGGAAAACAAACAGAGTTTAACTGCCTGTCTGAAGTCACATTGGTGTCGTGGGTATTTATGGCAATTGTCACTAACGACAGGAAGAGATGAGATCTTGCTGAGAGCCTGAGAGCCAGCTGGGGAGCAGGGGCTGACTCTGCCCATCAGTGTGGGATCTTAAAAAAAGGACGGGATGTGTGCCCAGGTGTGTGCGGTTGTGCTTGGTCCATGCATTTGGTGGCAATCCCAGAAAAACCTTTGCTGGACAACCTTAGTCTCCCACCTTAATGCCACCTTCCATCTCAGATCTGGTGGAGAAAGGGTAGCTGATTTCACTGGAACTGGCTGAGGGTGACTGCGAGATAAATATCAGTGTGGGTGTATGATCTTGAACATCTCCTCCAGAAGAGACGTGCGCTGATTTTCCAGCTAGGGGTGAGTCTAAATAGGCACTGTAATGTATACAGGGAATCTTCTGGGGTGTGAATGGCAGATTATCTCAGATCAAGCTTTTTGTCTAGTTGACACATGCAAACTCTGATCAGGGTATGCTGTGTGTTGTGCAGTCAGAGAACTTCCCCACCAGCAACATCCCCATCATCCTTGTCTCTCTGCATGCTCAGGCTGGGATGGGGCAGAGCCAGCTTATGCTTTCCCAGTGATTTGCTAAGGGACACCTAAGTGAACCCATTTCTGGAAGGAGGCAGCTTGGACACCTTTCAAGGTCCAATCTATGCAGTTTGGGTGGAGTGGGTATGGCTGAGAACAGGGATGCAGCAGACTCTAAATAGCAGCTGCTGGTGTTTTACTTCCTGAGCATCACCCCTCAGCCAGCGGAGTCCTAACAGGGCAGTTCCCCAGCCAAACCATCCCATCTCCACTCTGGGAAAATAAACCACATACGTTCAGAACCACAGTATTGTTTCAAGGGATAAAATCCACTTAGAAATCCCCCTTTTCCAATTCCCAAGCAAAGCACTCTCATCCAGAACAGCTCCGGCAGGGAAAAGGGTTTCAATGGACCGACTGGGAGGGAAATGGACTTGCAAGAAGAGCAAACGGGACCCCTAAGTCATCCCCAGTGGGACCCCAGCATCCCCTCAGCCAGCTCCCTGCGGGATCATCCTCTGTGCTTGGGTCTGTTTGTGTTGGAGGCTCTGCAAGGAAGGACAAACATGAGAACTGACCACACCTGAGGAACCAGACAAAGTAATTAGCAACTACATCAGTGAAAATAAATTAAATGTACCTCTACCTTCTGGACAACACACTGTAATGGCGATGTTGGAGGCAGAGGCTGATGTAAAACTCTCTGTTGCAAAGCGAACATTGACATTCCAGAGGCACCAAACACATCTGCACAGATGGGAAAATTATAGTTACCATGCTTGGGTGGTATGACAAGTAAATTTTTTTGCACCCCGAAAAACAACTCAATTGTGGGAGGAATGTGTCAGTTGCAATTTTGTAACTTAATGAAATAAATCAACCAGATGGGAAGAAGACATGAAGATGAGCCCACACAGTCTCGTGGAAACACAAAGGCCACATGAAGCCAGCTGCCAGGAAGCCGAGATCTTGTCTGGAAGACTTTGGAGACAATCTTGGGGTGACAACAACAAATAATTTGAACTTTCTCCAGTCTCAGGGGACTCTGGATGTCCTGCCCTTCCTGACCTGCTGGGACACTGCTGTGTCTCCTAAGGAGAGCAGAACCTGGAAACCCAGGAGGATGATACCTGTCGGACGAGCAGAGAGTGGCAGCAAGAAGAGTCAGAGCCATGCAGAAAGGCTGGGAGAAATGGCACGGCTTAACCTTGCAAAGATGAGGAGACACTGCCAGCACTCACCTGAGTCCAAGCAGACTGAGTAAACCCGGAGAAGAGTTGGAGCAAGGCTTGGCAAACCCCAGCACTGCTCCCTTCTCATGTAAAGGAGGCAGGTACACAAGGAGCATCCTTCCACAGCAGCAGCCCAAGAGAGCACTTCCTTTGGCCAAGGACACGTAAGGCTGATGCCTAAAATAGCCCCCAAAGGCCCCCCAGCACCCACTTCTCCAGAGAGGAGATTTTTATGGCAGGAAATTGATTTCCAGAGGCTCCCTCATTAATTTTCATGGCACCCGCAGTGTGGTTTTAGAACAAGCAGAATTATTAATGTTCAAAGTTACCCCAAGCACTGTTGGGAACACAAGGCCCTCCGAGAGTCAAAGCGGGGCTGACAAATTGGGGACAAAAAAGCCAGAATTGAGGGGGTGCATCCTTCAGGGCTCAGCCAGGGTTGTCCTTGGAGGCAGACAGAAGGAGAAAACCAGAAACCTTGGAGAAAACGCCCTGTGCCTCCTCGATGGCTCTGCTGTTTGGAAGAAAAAAAAATAGCATGGACATTTAGCATTTAAAAGGGGAGAAAACTGTCTAATTGCACTAGTTAGGCTCTGCCCTGCTTCTGAGCCACCCCAGGCTTCCCAGGAGTGGGACAGCAGTGATTAGGAAGGGCTAAATATTCACAAGGGGTAGAGCTCACCTCTGGCTGGCAACGCTGCTCTTGCCCTTGAAATCACACGTGAGCTTTGGTGACATCTCCACTAATTAATGAGAAAACCAGCCCAGGTCTCCCAGATTGAAGTATTAGTTCTGGTCAGACATAAACCAGTATCTCAAGTGTCCTGAACTATCTAACACAGGAGGGAGGAGAGGAGCCCCACAGCTGCAAAGGGATCTCTGCCCACCTCTCCTCCTCCGGTCTTTGCACGAAGTGCCTCATTCCCGAGCACCTCGGTGCTTTGGAGCTGCCCCACACCTGCAGCCCGCCCCCAACTATCCCCAATGCCGGCCACTTCTTTGCGTCTCCAAACACAAGATCCAGCCCCAGCAGCATGCTGGAGGATTTTGCTGTGCCAAGGGATACTCGCTGGCTGGCACCGCATCGCCTGTGATCTCGCCCCGTCGGAGCAAGAGAAAATAAGTACCATTTGTTAACATGCCAATCGTTCTTTACACGGGCTGATTAAAAAATAATTACCCGCAGCCATTATTGAGCACTCTTGCAAATGAGCTGTGGGAAGCTGTGACCGTGCGCTTAGCACACAGTGTGTCTTGCTTGTTTCAATATTATTTTAATTAAGTATCTGGGTAAAAGGCCTCTCTAATGTAACTTTCTTTTCATAAGCAGGGAGCAGGGCTCTGTGTGTGGCTGAGCGGTGCTGGACCAGTATAACCCAGCACTGCTCGGGCTGTTTCCAGCATGGTGGCACAGCGGGACCCACTGATCATTCAAATTCAAGAGGACTAATCTTAGGCAGACCCACAAGGGGAAGAGAGCTCGTCAGCACCCAAGGGACGTGGCTGCAGCAGATCGCTGGGAGGCATCACTGCCCTCAGACCCATCAGCTGGTGCCACCCGCTTTGGGCTGGGGACAGGGTGGATGGAGGTGGTGGCCAAGGACATTCCCCGTGGTTGGGTGGCTTTGAGCCGGTCCTCCCGCAGGCACAGGGGACCAGCCCCGCTGAAGGGCTGCCCTCCTGCCCAGGCAAGAGGAGGGGACCTCGGGCAGAAGGAGAGCTTCTTCCCACTGCAGGACCACAGACCCCCAGCACAGCTTCACTTTTTTTTTTTTGGTTCTTTCCACAAAACATTATGCAAAAGAAAAAACAGGAGAAGCAGAGGAAACCCCACGTGTGTTGGTTGCCCGTCCACCTCCTGCAGCTGCCTCTGTGCATGACTCAAAGCAGCCGCATCAGGCAATTCCAGCTCTTTCTTATTTACATGCTTTCCCCTCTCTGCATCCCAGCCGGGGCTGTATCTAGCAGAGCACACAGTCACCATCCTTTATTTTGGGGGGGGGGGAATGCTTGCCCTTTCACGTGTGCTTACATTCTCTCACGGAGCATTTAAGCTGCAGCATTGCTTTCAATTATCTCTTGTTTGCAAGCGAATTAACTCGGCAAACACATTTCAGATCCTCGGCTGGGATAAAAAACTAACATCGCACCGGAGAAATCGAATTACCGCACAGATTCAAGCAGCACAAAAACAGCGAAATTCCCTCTCCAGTTATTTCTAGCAGGATAAAAAGAAGCCCCTGAGAGGACGGACTCAGAAGTTCCTTTCAAACCTTGCACCAGGGATCCAGCCCACACAACGGGCTGTGGCTTGATGCTGAGCCCTGGGCTGGGTCCCTGGGGCAGGCACTGTTTTGGAAAATGCAAAACATGGGGAGGAATAAGATTATTGGACACAAGAGGAAAATTTTTTCACAATGAGAACAATCTGCCATTGGAATAATCCTCCCAGGGAAGCAGTGGATTCCCCAGCATTGGAGACTTTTA
Organism: Syrrhaptes paradoxus; assembly: GCA_013400615.1. Classification (NCBI taxonomy): domain Eukaryota; kingdom Metazoa; phylum Chordata; class Aves; order Pterocliformes; family Pteroclidae; genus Syrrhaptes; species Syrrhaptes paradoxus. The sequence continues at coordinate 168,155 of VZTO01005688.1, read as the reverse complement.
AGATTCAGCTGGAGAGGGTGCTGGGCCATCTTCTCTAGATGCTGCTTTTGCCAAGAAAGGTTGGACCAGATCATCCTTGAGGTCACTTCCAACCTGGTATTCTATGATTTTACAATTCTGTGAAGATGTCAAGAAAAGTGCAGCCATAACAGGCCATCATCACACAAAGAGCTTGCAGCAGGGTGGATTGAATGATCTCTGACTCTTTCTCTGGCAGAGTCAGACTGGTCATGCCCTGTTCCTGACGCAATGCAGAAATGATACAGCTTTTTGATCAAATGGGCACTTATATTTCTCCAGGCAATTCCTCTTTGAGAGTTGGGAAATGCACTAATTCCAATAGATGCTCCTGAAACCCTGAGCTTCAGCCTTTGAACAGACAAAAATAAATAAAAGGCTGAAGGGTTTTCCCTTGCCTCCACAAAACATATGTTCTCACCAGACTTTTTTTTTTGATGGAAAAGAATAACACATTTCCCAAACAGCTCTAGTTACTGCAGATGACTTTGTTTCCCACCTCAGACACTGCTGTGGCAGGAAGGCAGAAAGCAGAACTGATGAGCCCAGAGGAGGTTAGATAGGCAGCCTGGTGATGAAAAGCTGCCGCCGCTCTCTCTGCGCCCATTCGGGGCCATCAGCAACCTCCTTCCCTCTCCCATGGGGATGCTGCCCTATTGTTGAATTCTGCTCTAAGTAGCTCCACCATGTCTTTCCATTTCTTCCTGCAGCCTCACGTTTTCACGCACATTTTGCCCCTTTTGTGTGTTTCCCCCAATGGAGGTGGAGCTCCAGAAAAATAGGAAGGAATTGCTGTATGCAACATACTTTGGGATAAAGCTTGTTGGATCAGTGCATTTTACTGTTATGAGGATGCTGATGACTATCCTATTCTCCCCTGAGTGTCAGACTGGCTATTTCAAAAATGTCTCTTTTTTTCCCTTTTCTTTTTTTTTTTTTAATGCAATAACACTTCCTTGTCACTTCCCCCGGGTAATCGCTGTTTCCAGTGTCGCTTCACACCAGGTCACCCAGATAACCCAGAAAAAGACATTTCCTATCTTCAACATAAAGCTACTAGATCTTATTTCCCACCACATTAAGGCAGCTGAGAGTGGAGCAGGGTTGTGGGCGCAGCACTGTTTGGTCTTACAGTCTTTTTTTTTCCCTTTTCCTTGGATAATTTCACGGTCCATTAGTTTCCTGTAGCTGCTCCCCGCAAACACGCGCACATCACCGTGGTGGATGAGCTTCCCTCTCTCTAGCACAGGCACGGGGCTGACTACGTGTGTAGTGGTCACACTTGCTCCAGGGGCTCGGGGAAAGTGGTCCTGCTGGCTCATCCGTGCCCAGGGCAGCGCAGAGCAGGATGCCCAGGGATGCTGCTGTCCCCCTCGGTTGGTACATGCTAAATGCAGGCGTGGAACAACCCAGAGCATTGGCAATCTGGGCCAGTCCTCACCCACTGGCTTGTTCTGGCAGAGAAAATACAGTGGGAACATCATGACAGAGTTTCCCCACCAGCCAGCCCCATGGTTACAGCAGGAGCATCCCATCACCTCCCCTCCCCACATCCAGAGTAACTTCTGAGCTGTCCCAGCTCCCAGCATCTCACTCCGAGCAGCCAAGAGGTCGTGGTAGCCGCAGCATCCTGCTCTTGCCAAGAGAGTAGCTGCAGCCTCGTATGAGACCCCCACACACACTGGAACAGAAGACATAATTATCTGGGGGGGGAAATAAAAATCTGTGCACGAGGATTTTGCAGCTGCATTACCACTGGTTAGTTCTGAAACTTGCAGAATTGGAGAATCGCTTCCCGACAGCAAAGCTGAAGAAGTTGTGACCCTGAACTTGCAGGGAGACTGTCCTGGCCCTCGGGGAGAGGCTGGGGGCAGTGGGACGGGCAGCCCCCACAGGCACGGTGAAGATGGAGGGGACTGATAAAAATGACAGGTTTGGTTTTGTTGTTTGTTTTTTTTTTTTTTCTCTCCAAAATGACAGCTTTTGCTTAGAGTTTGCTTTTTCTCTCTGCCAATTGAACTCTGGAAAAAAAGAGCCAGCACAGAATGTGAATCCTGGCTGGAAAGGAAAAAAAAAAAAAACACAACCCCCGACAAAACCCCAACAAAACAAAGGGAGGGGGAGGAGATTCGATGGGTCTAAAACACAAAGAAATGTTATTCATGGGCATTATTGATTAAGTTTTCCTCACCAACACATACGTACTTATCTCTCTAATGAATAGGAGGCTCTGTAATGCTGGAGAGAAGAAGGGAAAAGATTATTGAAAATGTGAGGGTCAAAGAAGCATCCGGCTGCAACAGACGCATTGAGAAGATAAACGAAGATGTCTTTGTCAATGCGTCGGTCTGCTAAAGACCACGTATGATAGAAGACACTGATTTTTGGGCTCTGGAAGCAATGTTTGGGCTTTGATAACAATGAAATAAAAATTATGGAGCAGATCCTCACCTGGGGTAATTCAGTACCAGGAGCTCGATCACGGGGCAGCTGCACCCATTTGCATCACCTGAGGATCCTGCTGGCTCTGGACAAAGAGCCCATTGGCACAAAGGCAGAAGCGGAGATTTATGCCAACCTCTAGAGCAGGGAGAAAAGGGAAGAGCAGCAATGAGTGGGATCAAAGGAGAAACAGAGGAGAAATGGGGGCTCTGACCCACGAGCACCACCAAACCCAGCAAAGCCCCTGGTCACCACACCATCCCCAGCGCTGCCTTGCCTGCTGCCTCTGCTCAAGAAGTGGGGGAGCACAGGGGTCCTTGCCTGCAAACAGCTCCTGCTGGGGCTGGCTGGGACACTAAAGAAAGGTGCCAAATCCCACGGGGCTAAATCTGGCCCATGACCCACAGTCTCATGTGAAACCAGGTTTAGCAAGCAGAGCTGGGACCCTCCCACACCCTGAAAGGACAGGAGCAGACCCGAAGGGTTGGTGCTGAGCATTTGGTGATCCCACCCCAGCAGCACTTGAGCCACCTGAAGGCTGTGAGGGACCATCAGGATAATCCATTCTGGCATGCAGCATCCCCACAGCATCAGCCTGTGTATCCTGTCCATAATTCACGGCTCCATCACCGTGACTTTCTTCCAGGGCAGCAGGAACATTTCAGGGACATATTCAACCTGCTGAGCCCAGCTCAGGTCTGACTTTTCTACATCCACCACCACCTGGGGAATGACTGCTGGGCACCGTCCAGGCAGGATTTCCATCGAATGGGACACGGCGGCTGGTGGCCAGCTGACAGCGGATGGCCAGCAAGGAGTCAAGAAGAGCATGGGGGGGAGCTTGGCAAACATCAGTATGGGCACTGTGCTTGTGGGGGTGTGCAAGTTCAGGACTGAGGGGGTGCATGTGCACCAGGAGACACTAGGACCCCCCAAAGCAGCTCTGCTCCTTCAGGCCAGTAGCCAGCCTTGTTGTACCCACCATCGGGTCCTTCCAAGCTCTCTCAGCAGGTGTGTGCATTTTGCAGCTATTCCCCAGGCACACAGGGTTTATTCCCGTCCTTTCTTGTGGCAGCAGCCAGGTCCAGGGGCTGGGCTCTGCCTGCATGGATGTCCCCTTCTCCCTGAGCTGCAGAGCTGCCATCAGCCAGGCCAGCCCTTCCCACCCAGCTCCTTGTGCCTCAGTTTCTCTGTCTATGAGCAGGGACAGAAGCTACATTCCTGCTCAATCCACTCACAAGAAAAACAAACAAAAAAAAAAATAAAAAAAAGCAACAGGAAAATNGGGTTTTTCCTCCCACCTTGTCTGAGCGTCCAACACCAGGCAGCAGAGCTACTGCCAGCCCCAAGGAGCACAGGATCAGGAGCTGGAGCAGGGCAGCCTCTAGTGGCTGCAAGCCAGGAAATACCGGGCCCAAAACTGCCTTTAGGGGATGTTTGCTCTCCAAAGCAGCCAGCCTGAATCAGCCACAGCCTGTGCATTGCTCCGTAGTCCATAAATATCAGTCCTTGGACTCCCTCTCCCTGGTTTGCATCCCTCCCTCCCTGCTGTTGCAGCCCTCTCCCATGCACCGCTTCCAAGCACTGCTTCTGCTCTGCCCATGCAGCCACAGGTACCAACAGACACGTGTCCCACGCTTCACAAATGTGTCACACAACACATCCACAGGGCCTATCAGCATCACTGGAAATAGCTCTGGCCCCAGCGCAGACCGGGCCACGCAGCTGGTCATGGTTAGCCATTGGATCTGCAGCTTCAGTCGCTGGAGCTGGCTACTGACAGCAGATCCATCCCCGTTCGTTGATGCCCTGTCTGGAGGAGCACAACCCTTTCTGCTGCAGGGTGCCCTGGCCCCAGGGGACACACAGTGGCCACCATTGCCCGGGGAGGAAGGCTCCCCAAGCCTGAATCACTTGGCCAAAACTGGCCAGGGAGCATGGACACAGAGGAAATTTTTGCTTCTCCCTGCTGAATATCACCTTGTTCCCTTTGACTGTTTCTCCCTTTTGTCTAGACAAAATAGAAGCTGGAAATGTCCCCAAAGCCTTGTAGGATTATTTTTTAAAACCCCAGATTCTCCTCTTTCCTAGTGTGGAACTATTATTTTCTGAACTGATTTATGGCTTAAAGGTGTGACACTCCAGAGTGACAGATGACAGCCACCCTCCTCAGAAAGTGTATCACAGGCAAGATAAGGCAGGGCAAGGGCCAAACAAGCCTCTGAACAAGCTGTCAGGGTTGTAGGGAAAGAGATAAGAGGAGGACGTGGGCAAGACGCAACCTTTTATCCTCTGCATTCACCAAGACATTTGTGCCTTCATCAAACCAGACCCCCTCTGACCAGCAGCATCCGCACCAGCCAACCCGAGCCCACCTGCCCCAGATGGTGCTGATCAGAAGGACAGATAACCGGAGGGGGAGGATGTTTTAGGACAGACCTCTGTGTTCTGCCACCAGAAACACTCAACATGCCCACGTTGGCTCTTCGACAGCAAGGCAATGGCAAAATTAATGGCTGTGCTTCTGAAGGGATTTAAACGTTAATAATGAAGAGGGGAGAGAGCTCTTCAAGGCACATTAGCAGGCATTCGGGGCTTCATTCACCTCGGATGACTACAAAATGGCATGTGTGACACAATGGTCCTCTTGTGATGGGGACCCATCCATGGGGAGGGGGATGGAGATGTGAAAGATCCTGGGCTAATCCTACCTGAACTGTACCAAGCTGAGCCTGTCTCCCCTTTGCTCCCTTTCCCCAAAGCCACAGTGGGTCCCGGTATTTGGTTCTCAAGAGCATGGAAAGGTTTTGTGTTGGACCCCTGTCTCCCCTGATGTTGCACAGCTTTCCAAGTCACAGGGAGATTACCTGATCTGTCCCCAAAATTCAACCTCCTGCCAAGGCTGTGTGTTCAGCTGTTTGAAAGCACAGAATTCAGCTCGATCAGAACATGAAGAGGGCCAACCCAGTTTTGTTTCCGTCAGAGAGGCTGTTAGAACTGTTCAGATGAGGAGCAGCAGCTGCATCCAACTCACCCCATGCGTCTGATCATGGCACCAAGGCAGAATAAAACCAGAAAGATGGTGGTCATAGGGTCTGTCAGCTCCCGCATCATCTTCCCATGCCATCAGTCCCAACTCCTTGGCTCGTTCAGTGAGACAAATCCCCTGTGCACCCTGTTTTACACTTCTTGATAAGCTCAAACGGCAGAGATGCTGAAGGCAAACGCACTTCCCAGCAGGCTGGTTCTGTTACAATCGTGTCCAACACCTAGATGTCTCCAGACATCAAGGCAGAGCACATCTGGCTCCGTGTTCGTTACCTGTACTGCACCACAGGCAGAGGCATTCAAAGACAAGACTCCCTGGCCCAAATCAGATGAAGCGTGCCCTCAAGAGTTCTCCTAACTCGCTTTCTGGTTGCTGAACTTCTGAAGTCAATCTCAGACCGTGCTTTTCAAGCTGTTTTCCATTATTATGAAGGCTAAAATGTCCTTTTCTTTACTAAAAGCTTAGAGTCGCAAGAATCCATCTAAATCCAGAATCCGAAGCTTTAGAACAAGTACTCATTCTTGCAAACATCACAATAAAATTATGTGAGCCAGCGATACTTGAAATAACACCCAATTTATCTTCCTATTTCCCCTGTATGATTATGTCTTTCATTTTGCTGGGGTAGAGAACCTTGAAAACAAATGAGTCAGTTTGATTTTTGTTTCATGGAGAAGTTCATTTCCTGGCTCCTTTGCTCGCTCGCGACATTTGGCTGATGGTCTGCGTGTTTTCTGAAAAATGGAAAGACTTTGGAAACTTTGGGCTTTGTGAACCAGGAGGGTGAGTTCCCAGCACCCTCCTGCCGCCCTCCAGTTTTGGAGTGGCATCCCAGTTGTGTGGTACCTGGAACACAGCAGTGTTTTCCTGACCTTCCACCAGCCTCCCAGCTTTCCTTCTCACAACCTTCCCATGGCTGAACTGAGAGCAGATGACCGACAGCCTTAAAATTTGGCAAGATTTACCTGGTACATTTACATTTGCTATTTACATTTCAAATGTAAATAGCAAATAAAGCACCCTCAGCATCACCCGAGTCTGTGTGGTGGTGGGAACGGTGGCTTGTGAGCCCTTCCTCCTGCCCTCTAACCCTGACCACGGCCAGCACACAACCACAGAGCACCATTTAACCCCTGGAAATGACAGGGGACAGACCCTTTCACCCCATCCTGAGGACTAACCTTGCATCCTTGAAGTCAAATCCCTTGACTTGCTTTTCAAGGTGACGGAGCAGTGCAGGGAGTGTTGAATCTTTTCTTCCCCCAACCTTTGGGCATCCCCTACATCTGTCCTGCAGATGGGAGCACACCACCCTTGCCAGCAGGCTGATCATATCTCAGAGGACATCACCTGGGACCCCTCTCTACACCCGTAGGAGCATCCCTGCATCGCTCCAGCCAAGGAGGCACTTGAAAATCTCAGTCTCCCAAACCCTCATCACTCCATCTCACCCATGCAGCAGCCACCCCCCTCTTCCATAGTCTTCTCCAGTCTCGCGAGGAGATACGGCCAATTTAGCAGTATAATGAATGCACATACATAAAAGTTCTGATTCAAGCACTTTCATTAGATTTAGTCACTGGCTCCCAACACAAAATGATGGTGACACCGATTCTTCCTCAGCCCGAGTGACTAATTGTGACACAGAGGCAATTAGGCTTGGTTAAATGATCCATGTCCCTTCAAAATAATAGTCTGTCAAACTGCATTCTCCCAAAATAGTCCGGGATTGACTTGACAATCAAAATATCTGTTTCTTCAAAATTAATAAAAACTCAGAGTTTCTCGTTCCTCCGTGGTGCAGCTGCAAGATGAAAGGGCTGCCTCGCTGCACACGGGGGAGGATGGGCCACCTCGAGGGATCTAGGAGCAGACATTAAAAGGCTAGATGCTGTTAGAGGCAACAGCTATCACTAACTACTTGCTACAGGCAGAGCAGAGCTGGATAGACCGCTCTGGCCTTTTGCAAACCTCCCTCCAGACTGGCAGGGATCTCTGGGCATTTGCACGAGGCTGTTACTACAGGTCTCCTCATCAGAGGCCCCATGCCACCAGCATAAGTGTTGTTGGTTGCACCCCAAGGGCAATGCTCCATCTCTGGGAGCGTCCCTTTAAAGAAGCCCTGCAAACCAGCATCCATGGCCCACGAGGTGATCCTGCAAAACCCACAGCCTCCTGGGTCCTGGGAAGTGGATGGGCCACCTCATGGAAACATCTTGCAGAGAACACAGCGCTCACAGGAACTGCATGACAATGTCCACCTTGGGGACAGGGACACTCAGGAGATGGAAGGTGAATGTCTCCAGGGCTAAAATAGCAGATCCCAGAACACCCTGCCCTTCCCCATCCAATATCCTAACCCAGAGCACATGAGGACCAGCTCTTGAGGCTGTTACCTAGTTATCTGCCTCCACAAAGAGGTTAATTAAGCACAGTGGGTTAATTGGAAGAACCCACACAGACCTCCCTAAGGAGCAAGCCCTAGGAGCTCACTCCCCTCACCCCCGCTGCCCCATCCCACCCCATGTTCTGCAGCCCCTGGAGGGTTCATCAGCTCTTGCTGCACACCAACCCCAGTGGGGGGGCACCTGCCTCCGTGGGACCCCCCGTGAAGGATCCCCTGGCAGCTTAGCTGATTTCCACCCCACCCCCAGAATCTGCTGATGAAGTTTCCATCCACTCTGCACAGCTCACCGCACCTGGCTCTGAGAAGGGAATTACAAAGCAATTACCCACATTAATGGAAGCAGATACTTCATCCTGCCTGCCTTGCTGCCGTCTCCTCACCCCCAAGAGCTGGTGGCAGGAAAGTGCCACAGTGCCATTGAAGCCCAGCTTGTGACCTGCCTGCATCAGCACCCCCCAGGTTCACATTCATTCTTCCATGGGCAGAGTCCGCCAAGGTGGCTTCTCAGGGACATTCCCCAGTGGATTCTCACATGTCTGATGCTTGTGAGTTCTCTCCTTGGAGACACTAATTTGGGGCTTTCTCCTCCCCCTTTCATTGAACTGAAGAGAAACTTATCATCTTAGAGACTCTGCCCCATATGACAGCTTTGGCTGGAATGGGGCAATGGGGCTGAGCTGAGAGATGGAGAGACAAGTTCCCCATATCATTCCTTGGGCACAAACCTGGAAAATGAAAGATTTCACATCCAGAGCAAAATTTCCACCTGGGAAACAAGAAACTGCCTCCTCCCAAAACATTGGTCCATCCTGCACAACCTCCTCCTCCATGCAATTGCTTAAAACAGCCCAGACTGAGGGCAGGGGTCCGGGGGGAGATGAGCCTCGTGTCTGCATGCCAGGTGAGCCCATGCCAGGAGCGGAAGGTGGAGGAGGGATCCCCGAAGTCTATGTGATGCTGTGCATGTGGCAGAAGGGAGTTGGAGCTGATGATGCTGTAGGTCTCTAACCCTTGTGCTCCACGGTGAGCTCGGCAGCACAGTCAGTAACGGACCAAAATAGCAACTTACTATTGGGAGAGATTTTTCACCAAACTGTCTTTTCATCAGTGACTGTCTGGGCTGGTCTGCAAAAGGCGACTGTAAAATACCTCCAAAGAGATGTGGGAATAGCAACACAGTCCTCCCCTGGAAAACGAAAAATCGCTGATATTTCAGGGATAGAGGTGTATTCACAGCAGCAGTTATAGTGTGTTATCATCTCTCTCCTATGAGAGGGTCTATGGCTCCTGCTCGAGCTAAGCCTCTCTGCTCCACAGGTATCGGTGCCTTTAGCTCTTAGGCCAAACGGATCAACATGCCCACAGAAAGGGGGGTTGCTTTCAATTTACTCCTAACCTGAAGGCTTCCTTCTCCTGACAGTGACCCAGCCAAGTCTCCTGGCTCTGGCTCTCCAGCCCCTCACACTCTGGGGCTCCCACACGCTCCCAGACTCCAGCAAGGAGAACCACAGCTCAAGCCACGGCTGGAGGTGGGCAGGAAGGTGTTAAGTCTGGAGCCGCAATAGCTCTCCCCCTCCTGCAGTGAGGACTTCATCCTTTATTTATGGACCAGCCTCCTCTGGATAGGAGACATTTAAATTTTTCAGCAAGGTCTATGTCCCATCACCCAGGGCAGCTTAAATTTTTACTCGTTTCATCACGCACAGGCATCGGCAGGAGGATAGTAATTACAGCAGGAAAAGGATAAAAAAAATAAAAGGAGTCATTTCTGCAATGATTACCCCATATGCAAAATAGAACGCTGTATATTTTACAGGATGAAAATGATCAGCCTGTTGCACTGCCCAGCCCTACCCGCACACGACAGAACAGAGACGTTAAAAGAGCTTCTCAAAGGTGTTGTCTCAGCCAAAGGACGTTGCTGCTGAAAACAGTCACTCAAGGTGGGAAAGCTCCCACGTATCAGTCAGCTGGCTTTGAACACGACGTGACCAACAATGTCTGATTGCTCATCGAAAGGCAGCTCGAGAGCAGAAAGTTGTTTGGCACAGGAGCCTCCAAACAGAGCTGTAACGTGGGATGTTTCCGTGTAGGGTGCTGACACCTAACTCAAGGGCTCTTGTTTTCAAAGACTTGTGAAAACCCAGCTCTGAGGCAGCAGCAGAGTCAGTGTCACTGCAGCCCATGGGAAGTCCCCAGGCTTGCAGCCACTGCTGCCCCACCTGCCAAAAGAGCTGCTGGCAGGGGAGAGCTCACCTCCCCACCGGATCAGGGCTGATTGCCAGGCATGCTCAGAGATCGGGTTTATGTGTCAGAGAAGGTTCAGGCTCCCAGCAGAAGCTGGGAGCAATTTTTACAGCTCAATATAACAATTTGGTCATGGATAATTTTAAGGGAGGGAGAAGCAATGCTGTCCGAGTGCTAAAAAAGGAGAACTGGTCATTGCCTTGCTGTCTAAGGCATCACTCCATGATTGTTCTGCCAGATTTGATTTAAGTGGCTAATTGCCTCTGCAGGAGATCAGAGGCACTCGCTGAGCTGCACAAGGGCAGCCAGCCCATGCCCAGTCCAAAGGGAGGGCAGGTAGCACAAGTGTTCTGATTCCTCCTCATTGCTGGAGAAACTGAGGCACGGAGAGACCGTGACTTGTTTACGGTCACACAGGTCAGCTGCTGCAAGGATAGAAATAGAAATCCCATCTCACAGCCCCAGACCTGGGAAACCCAACCGCTTTGTCTTCCTTTCCAAGCCACCTACCTCCATCCGCTGGAGCTGGCCTCCTTCCCACCACTCCACTCTGGAGGGCTGCAAAAAATCATCAAGTTTTGTGGAATCGAGCTGTCCAACAGCACAGCAAAGGAGGGCACAGCCCAGGGCAGCCCTGCGCCAAAATCCCTGCTTCCATACCACCACAGGGGACAGAAAGGTAATGCCCCTGGGAGCCTCACTTGGCACTCCTGGATGGGGAGGCAAAAAGTTTGTTTGTTTTCTTCCATGCACTGGAAGCTCTCTAATTACACTAGACTGTTTCCTGTAGAAGGGTGTAATTAAAAGTGAATGGCTCCAAGTCCTTTATCACCATGAATATTAAAGAACGATAAACACTACATCAATATTAATTTAAGCAGAAACACAAAATGAAAGGCAGGACTTGATCCCGGCTGGCACTTCAGAATTTTGTAAGTGAAATTACACAGCTAGGGAAGAAAGAAAAAAAAAAAACCAAACACACAACAAAACCCAAAACAATAATGACCTCAGCACAGAGCAGCTGGGACAGGCTGGAACTGGCAGCCAGCCCATGCCATGTCCTTCCTCACCACCCTGTCCCCAAAGTTGCTTCAGAGGAAGACATAGGACATGCCCAGGCTGACAGTTCTAGCACTAAGTGGTCCAGGAGGTGAAAATCATCTCCTCTTTGCTCACAGTAATGATGCACAAGTGTTTGGTAGAGTCACTGCATAGATGGACTTATTGACCACACCGATGGTCCATCACCCTCCAGCACCAACCCCATCTCCTCACAACCCTGCAACACCTTCAAGCTTTTCTCATTTGGAAAGAGAGCTAAATCATACTTTCTGTCCCCCTGCTCCTTTTCCATCCCTTCTTTCACCTTTTGCTTCTCTTTTCCAGCACTCCCCCAGCATTGATGAGACACAGATCACAGCTCGCCACTGGTAGTTACTGGAAGCACTGGGACTGGAGGGTCCTTCAGCCTCTTGTTAATGCTGCTGGAGGCTCAGCAGTGACTGTTTGTGTGGGTTTGGTGGCTTTATCACTGGTTACAACATGGTAGCACAGAGCACCTTCACCCACCTACACAGGCTATGGATACAGCTCATCCCCTGCACATTGCACCCTCCAGTCAGGGCAGACCAGCTGTCCCCAGTGAGCCCAGCAAAGCTTTGTGTATCCCAGCTCAGCCCCTATGAGCATTATCCAGATAACATTTAGGAGAAAGCAGACATAGCTGACTTGCAAGAAAATCCTCTACAGCAAGACGAGCCCACATCTTTCTCCCGCAGGAGGTCCCAGGTATCCCCATAGCACCCAGCTTTCCCAAGGACCAGGCACAGCACACCTCACCCCCGCTGCACCTCTGAGCATGGTCCCATGAGCCCTAAGCCTGATGCCAAGGGAAAGAGCAGAGGAAGAGCAGAAGGACCACAGAGGGAAAAGAAAGCCCTACCAAGGCTCAGTATAACAACACACTGCCCCACCTGCTCTGCAGATATTTATACAATTTCCAGGCTCTCTCTAACTGGTTCCCAGGCAAATCCAGCACACCTGAGTCAAAGCAGTGAGCAGCCTTAACCCTGGGTTTTCAGCCACAGCACCTGGCTCTGTGATGGGAGCACAGTCCTGAGCCATGCCCCCGGGCTGAGAAGCTTTGTCTGGGGTGTAAAACTGTTGATTAAATTTCTTCTGTCTGTAAGCAAGGGCAAATGTGTGTCTAGGTCACTGCCTGAGGGTGTCCCAGGCATGCGCTGGCTTCAGACCTCCCTTCCCCAGCTTGCCCTGGTAATGGGCTCTCGGTACCTGTGCTCTGCCCTAGAAGTGGCCGCATCCTGACAGTGGGTGAAATCACCTGTGTGGAAATAATTTTTGCAATATTCGGTATCAATTTTTGTGCTCAAATACACCCCCAAA
>VZTO01005688.1:29517-155017 GCA_013400615.1 Syrrhaptes paradoxus | reverse complement strand
AAAAAAAAAAAACCAAACACACAACAAAACCCAAAACAATAATGACCTCAGCACAGAGCAGCTGGGACAGGCTGGAACTGGCAGCCAGCCCATGCCATGTCCTTCCTCACCACCCTGTCCCCAAAGTTGCTTCAGAGGAAGACATAGGACATGCCCAGGCTGACAGTTCTAGCACTAAGTGGTCCAGGAGGTGAAAATCATCTCCTCTTTGCTCACAGTAATGATGCACAAGTGTTTGGTAGAGTCACTGCATAGATGGACTTATTGACCACACCGATGGTCCATCACCCTCCAGCACCAACCCCATCTCCTCACAACCCTGCAACACCTTCAAGCTTTTCTCATTTGGAAAGAGAGCTAAATCATACTTTCTGTCCCCCTGCTCCTTTTCCATCCCTTCTTTCACCTTTTGCTTCTCTTTTCCAGCACTCCCCCAGCATTGATGAGACACAGATCACAGCTCGCCACTGGTAGTTACTGGAAGCACTGGGACTGGAGGGTCCTTCAGCCTCTTGTTAATGCTGCTGGAGGCTCAGCAGTGACTGTTTGTGTGGGTTTGGTGGCTTTATCACTGGTTACAACATGGTAGCACAGAGCACCTTCACCCACCTACACAGGCTATGGATACAGCTCATCCCCTGCACATTGCACCCTCCAGTCAGGGCAGACCAGCTGTCCCCAGTGAGCCCAGCAAAGCTTTGTGTATCCCAGCTCAGCCCCTATGAGCGTTATCCAGATAACATTTAGGAGGAAGCAGACATAGCTGACTTGCAAGAAAATCCTCCACAGCAAGACGAGCCCACATCTTTCTCCCGCAGGAGGTCCCAGGTGTCCCCATAGCACCCAGCTTTCCCAAGGACCAGGCACAGCACACCTCACCCCCACTGCACCTCTGAGCAGCTACTCATGGTCCCATGAGCCCTGAGCCTGATGCCAAGGGAAAAAGCAGAGGAAGAGCAGAAGGACCACAGAGGGAAAAGAAAGCCCTACCAAGGCTCAGTATAACAACACACTGCCCCACCTGCTCTGCAGATATTTATACAATTTCCAGGCTCTCTCTAACTGGTTCCCAGGCAAATCCAGCACACCTGAGTCAAAGCAGTGAGCAGCCTTAACCCTGGGTTTCCAGCCACCCTCAGCACCTGGCTCTGTGATGGGAGCACAGTCCTGAGCCATGCCCCCGGGCTGAGAAGCTTTGTCTGGGGTGTAAAACTGTTGATTAAATTTCTTCTGTCTGTAAGCAAGGGCAAATGTGTGTCTAGGTCACTGCCTGAGGGTGTCCGAGGCAGGCGCTGGCTTCAGACCTCCCTTCCCCAGCTTGCCCTGGTAATGGGCTCTCGGTACCTGTGCTCTGCCCTAGAAGTGGCCGCATCCTGACAGTGGGTGAAATCACCTGTGTGGAAATAATTTTTGCAATATTCGGTATCAATTTTTGTGCTCAAATACACCCCCAAAGAGCTCACTTGTGAATGAATAATGCTCTCCACAAACACAGCCCAGGGCACCAGCCCTCTCTGCCCACCGCTGCCCCCAGGACGAACAATCTTCTGTGTCTCCCAAACCTACAGCTCATCGTCAGCTGAGTTTTTGTGTCTTGAAGGGGTTGGTTGGGTCATGAGTAAGAACTGAAACGTGACTTGAATGACATTGTAAATGTGGATGTGTGTAAAAACACAAGCCGCAGCAGATTTTGAAGATAACTAATGGCCCGTTGCTGGGTCTCATAAACGTAGGTGGGTTGTTAAAATCCACCCAGCACTCCTGTCTCCAGCTGTATGATCTATAGGCTCTATTCCACCTCCAACCTACAGAACATGTTGTGCCTTGCCTCCCATTCGCAGGGTCTCTGCACACCTCCTAACAGGCAGCGGATGATTAACAGGCTGTTAACGAGAGCAGAGCCGGTGTTTGTCGATAATACTCCACAGCGAGACCCACACAGCCCACATGAAGAATGACTGCTCCTGGGCTGGTCTCCAGTGATGCACAGAGGCAGGCAAACAGCTTGCAGCCTTCCCCCCGCATCCCTCCTTCGCCAACTCCTCTCCTGTCTCCCTGTCTGCGCATTGCCAGGAGTTTTCAATCTTCGTATTGCTGCTCCAGGGGATGGTCAGTGGAAGGGTTAAATGTCCAGACCTTCCCTGGAAAGGGGTGCTCAGAGGTGCAAGACCTGCAGGCTTCCCTCTCCATCACAGCATCACCACCACCACGTCTACAGATGATTGCTGCAACCCAGTAGAGAGGTTTCCCTTTGGGGGAGCTTTGAAGGGTCTCCTGACCCCAAGGGAAAATGGGCACCCACCTCCTCTGGTGGTGGGAAGCTTTGGGTTCTCCAGACCGCTGCTTTTCAGGCTTCCCAAGAGGAGAAGGAGGCTTCGTGTAGGGCAGAGAGTTACGCACCCAGAACAGCGGCTGCAGCCCAAGATGTTTGGAGCTCTGAGCTACAGGAGTCGTGGTGAACCCTGGGCATGGGAGCAGGGCTGGTGCTACAGGACCAGCAATGACTCATGTCATGGTTCAGCACCCACCAGCTTCAGCCAGGCCAAACTTTTGGAAACAAAAAAAGAGGAGGAAACGATGCTCTGAGATTTTTACAGGTCTTTTTTTTTTTTTTTTTTTTTGCCCAGGGAAGCAGAGTCCTGCAAACAAACTGTTGATTGAGCTCAGGCAGCTCCTGTTATCTGTGCTCGGGAGCACGGCACAGCGTGCAGTCCCCTCCAACGCTGCGGATTTGCTATCATCCCCTGCCACCCGCGTAATCACTTCAGTC
This sequence comes from Syrrhaptes paradoxus, assembly GCA_013400615.1. Taxonomy (NCBI): domain Eukaryota; kingdom Metazoa; phylum Chordata; class Aves; order Pterocliformes; family Pteroclidae; genus Syrrhaptes; species Syrrhaptes paradoxus. Next base: position 152,247 of record VZTO01005688.1, on the reverse strand, counting down.
ACGCCACGCTCTGCCCCCGCTGCAATTTCACGGCCGCTCGGTCAGAGGGAAATCACAGCAATTTGGGCTTGTCTGAAAGCATTACAGCTGCGTGCTGCCTTTTGAAAGGACACTGGTTTGCATGGAGAGGGATTGGCCGTGGTGGGACCCTTATAGACTCCAGAGCCACACAGCCACCGAGAAAAGGACTTGGACAAGCAAAGGGTGTTGGGTCTGGGCACTTGGGGATGGAAAACAGACTCCTTCTCACGCCAAGAGCTCTCCTGGGCTGGGGAGGCTTCAAAGCCTGTCCCTGCCCCAGCTTTCCTATGGACTGCTACAAATAAGTTTCAGAGGTCTTCTTCCCTTGAAGCTGTTCAAGGGATGCTCTGCTGTCTGCCTCTGTAGCCTAAACCCTTCAAAAGTCTTGTGTCTGTCCTTTGAGAGTGGCACAGGCACAGACAAGCCTGTATCCCACCATGGTGGAGGATGCTTCAGCACCTCAAATCTCACACTCTCAAAAGCATTTAGGGGCTTCCCTTCCAGTGAAATGCAAAGGGCATTAATGCCAAAATACCCACCAAAGTCAGGGCCGGTGGAGCCCTGGAAACCAATCTAGAACCAACAAATGAGCTAGAATGTGATCTAGATCCATTAAGTGAGCTAGAACGTGATCTAGAACCATGAAGTGAGCTAGAACCATGAAGCAGCTAGAACATGGTCTAGAACCAACTCCAACCCCAACTCCAGAATTCATAACTGCACCAACACCTCCCCAGCTCTACAAACACCTGACTGTGAAGGACCCACTGCCTGTCAAAGGCCCTGATCAGGGAAGGCGCTGGGATGTCTCAAACATCATGATTGTAAAAAGGCAATAATCTTATTCCTTGTTGAGAAGAAGAAGCCAAAGGCTTTACTCCTCTCAGTAATGAAGGACAAACTTTTGCTTAAAAAGGTCGTCACCCCCAGCTTGAAGTTCAACCAAAATTAATCCAATACAGATTTATCTGCATGACCGCCAACCCAATTGGTTGAAAGGGTTAATGCTGCCCTTCCACCTCTCATTAAGAAGACTCCCCTCTCTGCTCCCTGTGCTCATTAAGGCCCATTGCTTCCCATGCTCATTGGAGAAAGTTAGGCAGAGACCTGAAAACTTTTGCCTGTGAAAGATGAATAAATGAAGAGATGTGCCTACTACCTGAGGACTCCTGAGAGGCTGACAGACTCGTTAAGGATAGATTCATCCTAGGATCCAAAGAGGGCTGAAAAAATCCTTTCTGACTCTCTGAAAACTTTTCTCTCTCTGTTCTCTCCTTTTCCTTTCTCTTTTTTCTTCAAGGATAACCCTTCAGGAGCTTGACTCTTCCTTGAGCTCTTAAATCACTCCCCAAGCCTCCTCCCTACCCCAGACACCTAAAAATGCACCCTCATGAGTTATTCCCTACAAACCATTAATAAAGTATCATCATGAACTCGGTACCTCCCGAACACCAGTACAGCCTACTGGTAACCCTATCAATAACCAGAAGCTGTCAAGTTCATGCAAGTGCACATGTAGGTTCTGCTGGTTACACCAGGTCAGACTGATCGATCAGCGATGCTGCCACGCATCCAACAAACTAAAGGATTACTGAGCTCCAGTATCAAAAGATTAAGATTACAAGCACTCAGCCATAAGTCTGATCTCATGATCTAACTTATGTTCTTAGTGAAATACCACAGTATACAGTATATGACCCAATATTCTGTTTTCTCTGGGTTTGTTTCACAGTTATACGAATATTTTTTTTCCTCTGTGCACCCTTTTGGGCTCCCCCAAGCACCCCCCAGTCTCAGCAGAGGAGGGAATGTCAGGTTGCTGAAACAATCCCAACCAGTCGTGAACACGCTTTGCTGGCCAGGGTGCATCCTGCGAGCTGTGTCTGACACTGTGCATGTCGGGGCAGAGTATGGGGCTGAAAAGGGCAAAAAGAGGGCTCAATATTTCCATCCACAGCATTATGGATCTGATTTCCTCTTGCAGCTAAACGAAGCATCGATTTATTGCAGACAGCCACTGCGCTGTGCTGAGCATGCACTAGTAATTTTTTTTTTTGGTAACTTCTAGTCGATGCTGTGTGCCATCTCAGCAAGTCACCTCTGCAAAGGGCTGTGGCAGGACCCTTACCGGGGGGACACGCCAGAGGAGAGCCAGCATGGCCCAGGGGACAGGGAGGGAATGCTGGGTACAAGTCATCAGTCCCAAAAAAGCCATCCCACCTCCCAAATTCCTCCTTATCCAGCCCATGTGGCAGAATTCCCCGTGGGAACTGCCTGCCCGGTGCAGTTTTCAGAGTGTCCCCCCCGAGATGCCCCGGGGACCCCTGTGTCGCCCGGCGCGCGGCCGCTGTCCCCGCCACCCTCCCCAAGCAGAGGTTCAAGTGCCATCTAGTGGCACGCGGGGCCCCGTGGGACGTCCCCAGCTCCCGGGCAGCCAGCTTCCCCCTTCTCCCCGGCTCTGTGCAGGCTGCCTCCAGCTGCTCTGCCTCTGCCCCACCGATCCTCCCTTTGCCATCACCCCGCAGCCTCTTCTTCCCACCTCTGTGTACCCTCCTGTCCCCGTTGCCTGTTCCTTCTTTTTCCCATCGTCACAAATCCCTCCGTTCCCATGCCCATCCGTCCTCCCTCTCCTCCACTCCAGGTCTGGGCTGTGGGCACCTCCACCTGCGCCCAGCACCCCGCAGCAGACCCCAGGGGCAGCGGATTGCAAAGCCACTGAAGGACCTGTCACCTCCCAGGTTCACAGAACAGGGAGATGGCTTTGCAATGGGACCATTGTTCAGTGTCCTGAGAGTCTCTCTCGTCACCTCTGTGCCCTGACCCCCAAGTGACAACCCCAAGGTGGGTGTTGCTGCTTCCCTAGCGCTGGGGCTGCAAAGAGAACCTGCAGCAGGGTGCCAGGCCCCAGCAGCAGGTCCCCAAGGATGGCTTTGGTGGGACCTCATCGGGGTAAGAGCCACGAGGGGGCTCCAGGAACCCATCTGAGTGAAGGAGAGATGCCAGGAGCAGAGCTCACATCTCCTGGAGGATGGAGGAGAGATGCTGGGAGCAGAGCTCACATGTCCTGGAGGATGGGATCTCCTCCAGCATCCAAGGTGGAGGAGAGCAGGAGAGATGTCACAGCTCTGTCGAGGAGCAGGATCTGCAAGGACTTTTGTCCTTGTCACATGCATCATGACCAGGAGCAATGCACGTGTCACAATGTGCGCAGCACAGGGCCTGGGAGAGGCTGTGGTGTGGGCTGTGCTGGCCTGACCCAGGAGGCAGAAGGGCCACAAGCTCCTTCAGGTTACTGGTGTTCAGTGTATGATCATTTACACCAACTGTGGATTCATCCCACAGGCTTATCCTGCAGGTCCACGTTTATCCCTCACAGCTGGTTTATCCCTGTCTAACTCCAGAGTGCAAGGTTATTATTTCCAGGAGATGAACTTGGCCCCAGCATTAAAGAAAACCTTTGGATAACACTGCTGGGCTCAGTCCTTGGCAAGAATCATGGACATGCAGAAGTCACGCCAGGGATGATCTCTTCAAGTGTGGGAGACATTGGTGAGAAAGCAGGTCCAAGGCTGCCTGCTGGTCTGTCCCAGTCTAACTCCAGTGTCCCATCAGCACGTGGTGAAGGAAATGCTCCTTGTTAAAGACTCAGCATGCCCACTCCTGTCACTGCGTGGTGGGGCCTCAAATAACATTTTTGCAAGTCCCCCTTTTTTTGCCTTTACCCTTGGTGGGCACTTCACAGAGCTGTGCAAGTGGCCAGGCCTGGCCACAGGGGACCCTCCTCTCGGACAGGTGGGAATAATGTTGGAGAAGACATTGCAGCCAGAGCAGACTCTCCACCACTTTCCCTTTGCAGGCCCCTGTCTGTCTCCCCACCAGCAGACTCTGCAGGACTGGGTTTGTATTGCTATGGAGGCTGGGGACAGCCTGGAGTGCCACACTCACATAGCTGCCAGATGCCACCACGGCTCAGTAGGAAGAGCCCTGCACGGCAGCAGTGGGGTGCAGAGCCCATTGGGGCTGATCTGCGGTAGCCAAGGGAGATGGTGCAATTACCCAGGCCACCTAATTAGGGCTCCAGTAGGACTGGTTTGGAGACCTGAGCCTCTTAGTAAAGGACTGGGACACTGCAGGCATTGGGGCTGGGGTTTGGAGCAGCAGGGAATGGGGCTGCATGAAGCTGCAGATAGCTTTAGACACTTGGGGACAGCAGAAATGAGGTTGTGGCCATTCAGCCACTGTCTCTAAAGCTTCTTTAGGAGCCCACACTGCCTCAGGTCAGATTTGGCCAGAAAAAACCCCAATCCCTGAGCTGGTCAGAGTGAGCTACGACTCTGCACACCAAGGGGTTTGGGAGGCAGGTGGATGGGGGACAAGGACTGGGGCAAGGAAACCCCCAGGTTATGGCAGTCTGGCAGGGAAATCAGCTCAGAGGGCTGCAGATGGGGTCTACAGTGACATGCCTCTTGGGCATCCCCTCCTGCCCTCAGGGCCTAGAGGGTCAGCATGGATGCTTTCAGTCCACGCTACTTCCACAACATGGGCAGAAAGCACATGGAGCTTGTGTTGCCACTCCACGTGTGCCAGTCCAGCCCCACAGTGTAAACACAGACTTTGACCCTCAGTGATCTGGCTTGAAAGAGGCACTGGCAAGGCAAAGAAAATGGCACTTCAGAAATAAAGTTGTCCCTGAATTAGAGGACGTGTTCCAGGAAGCTATAGAATACTGTCATGATGGAAAAATGAGTGTATGAAGGACCCACCCTGCAGAACAGGCAGGGAAAAAAATAGATCACAATGTATTTAGGGCTCAGTCAAGACCACACTTGCCTGCAAAAATAAAGCCTTGCATTTGACACATTGCTCACATATTAATTAGTTTGATCAGCTTGCCTGGGTGTGTTAGCATGAGGGAGAGCTCATGTCTGTAGAGTGATGAGCTGTTAAAACTTCCCAAATAGAGCCACAAATAAAGGCAGACTGAGATCTTCCCTTTGCCCAGAGCCTTTCTGCTGTTTTCCTAGTGCTTTTCCACTCATATTTTTTTTATTTTACTTCACTGTGTCTCCCAAGTACCATTTCTTCCCCACCACAGAACCAGAGACCCACCGGAGCAAGAGCAGCAGCTTCTGCACCATAAGCCAAGGAACTGTCAGCACCCCCCCGGAGCACAAAGGCAAGAAATGCAAAAAGAGGAAAACCCTGTTTTCTTCGCTCTGTCCCCTTCCCTCCCAGCTTCCCCGGGATGGCTGGAGGGGCGAAGCCTCCGCAGAGGCTGGAGTTACCATCGCCCCTTTAACGGCAGCGCCGCAGCCTGACATCAGCGAGCTGGGGAGTCTGGGGAGGGCTGGGAGCTGCTGCTCCAGGAGTGGTGCCAACACATCCCTGTCTCCCTGCTCTTGTTTGTGTGTGCCTTTTAACATGCCGCATATGTCTCCGTGCCTGCCAGGGGATGTCTGTGGGGTTTACATTAACCAGCTCAAGCTGAAGTTGGTAAACAGCTATTAAAGTTTTGCTCTTCATGTCTCTCCAAAGGGTGTCATTTTTGGATGAGAGAATCGCTTGCATCCTTTGACTTCTTACAGGCTATTCCCTTGTTTGCAGCCCAAATAGATCTTCTTCCTGCTTAGCTGTGCAGACGAGAGGGGTTCGGGGTGGTTTGCGCCTGGTGCAGGGAGGGGAAATGAATCTTTTGTGGCTCAGTGGGGGGTGTTCATGTTTTTACCTGTTTCCTCAACAGGAGGGAGTCAGACTCAAAAGCTGGAACTTTAAAGTTCTCGCTCCCGAGCAGAGTCCACAACTAAAGCTGCTCTTTTGCCCTGAGACAAAATGCTGAATTCCTCAGCTTTGCAGGAGGTTGCAAACAAAGTCTCGATTTTATTTGGACTGTCCCAGCTAGAAAGTTTCTTGGAAACCAGATTCCCATCCCAAACGCTGCACGGCACTAAGCAGAGAATCCTACAGCCAGTCCCCATCACCCATCCCAACTGCAGCACCACTACTAAAGCTATTTATCCCTGCACAGGTTTTTTTTTTTATTCCTTTTTCACACGTTCTTGCCTCCTGTTTTTGCTGGAGCCTTCGACCCTATTCAGAGGCAAATTTTAGCCATCTGGCAAAGCAGGCTGGGGGGGGGGGGGGTTGAAAAACAAAAAAGGAGAGAGAAAAAACACAATATGCATGGGCACACACACACACACAAAACTCTGGAGATTAGGGAAGACAAAAACTCCGCTGAATGCCGCTGCAGCGCAGGGGCAGCCCCGCGGCGTGAGAGGCGGGAGCGGCGGCGGCGGCGGGGAGGACGGTTCCAATGCGGGCAGGTCTGCTGCCTGCTGCCTGCCTGCTGCCTGTGGGGATGTGGGGAACGGCTGCAGGCAGGGGAAGGCGTGACCTGCATGGAAAATGCCAGACAACTCCAGCCGCACACACACATAAAGCGCACACACGCTCACAAATCTCCGGCCAGAGATAAGGCGGGCGGACAGCGGAGGGTTTGGAAAGAGGCATAAACCCTTCCCCTGCAAACCAACCCAGCAATCCTCCACCCCAAACTCACCGGCGAAACCTCCCGGCAGCAAAATGAGGTGAGTACCTCCGCGACGGTCCCGCAGCACGGCCGGGCAGGGGGCCACCCCGCCGGGGAAGGGGTCCCTCGGGTGAGCGTGGCTTTGCTTTCCCCACCCGCCAGCGAAGGAGGCATTGCTCATGCCTCAGCTTCGTGCTGCAGCCCAGCTGGCGTACCCGCATCCCGGCAGAGCCCACGGGAGCCTCGGGTGATGGGTGTGCAGCCCACGCGAGGCGCTGTGCCCGTGGGCCAAAGGTGTGAGCGAGGCTGGATATGACACACATGGGCTGCAGGTTTCTGTGCACGCCGCGGCCGTTTATCACTTTTACGTGAGGTCAAGACTTTCCTGGCATGGGAATGAAGTTTTGATGTTGTTTTGCCTTCGCCGTTTAAAGGGAAAGCGGAGAATTGCGCCAGCAAACGGCCCGTTCGAGTGGTGGAGGTGATGCCCCTTTACACCAGCTGAGCATCCAGCCCCCCCGTGCATGTACTCTGACCAGAGGAGAAACAGATTTTCCCTTCACACATTTTTGTGGTTTCAGACAAGCTGTCAGAAAAAAAGACATATTCAACCTTACTCTGCTTGAAAGAAAAATCGATCCAAATTTCTCAGCTCCCATTAACTTTGCTTTGTAACCAAGAGCTGGGAAAAGTGATGGCACTACACAAATGAGTCCCAGAAATCTACTGGTTTTGCAAGAACACAGACAGGTTAAAAATAATCCGCTTATATAGCTTCAATTTCCTCGCTCGCATACCTAAATCGAGCCCTGATTTTGAAACCGGGTGTACGTGTACGTGTGAGTAGTTCCAGCGCCTGTAATACACACCTCCAAGCCCTTGCCAGGCCTTAGTACCTATTTTAGAAAGTGGAAATTTTCATCTGTAATGGCTCTAATTTCCTGCACGTTTCTTCTCCTCTATGTGTTCCACTGGGTGTAAAGAACCCGAGGTCTGCTCCTTGTTCTGGGTCCCATGCAATGGCACAGGCTCTTGTGTTTGCACCTCCAGGGTGTGCAGTGTTCTCCTCTTGCACAGAGAAATACTCGATTGATGCTCACTTTCGTGCTGGAATGGAGCTGAAGGCCTGTGCGAGGTCAGCTGGACTGCTGCTGGTCTACCTGTCCTCTCTCTGCGCTTCTCTGGGACAGACAAGTTGGTAACTGGGAGAAACTCTATTTCAGGCTGAGATGTTTTTAAAAGCTGAGTGTGATGACAAAAGGGGTCTAATGATCTCAGCCTCTGTGGGCTTCTCCTTCTGGGGCGAGAGGTACTCTAAGAATTGAAGAGAAAAAGAAGAAAGGAAAAGGAAAAGGAAGAGGAAGAGGAAGACAAGAAAGAAAAGAAAAAAGGAAAGAGAAGAGAAAAGAAAAAAAAAGAAGAGAGAAGAAGAAGAAAGAAGAGGAAAATAAAAGAAAGGAAAAGAGAAATGGAGAAAAGAAAAAATAGTGGAGACTAGCACACTGAGTTACACTGGGTTACATATCCTTGCCCAGCTGCAAAGATGTATGCTGCTTATTGAGAGTCAACGATCCCAATTTGGCAGGATGAGGCTAAGCAGTAATAATAATAATGATACTTAACAGTTATTGCCATGATGGTTTCATTAAACCAGTTTTGAAAGCGTCATTATTTTATTAAGCATCCTTATGGTTATTCTTTCATTAAATGAAGATTTGCCCATCAGAGCTCCATTAGTTAAAGGATGTGTTGCCAGCCCTGGCTGCTCCCAGAAGCAGGAGAAACACCGAGCTCCTGCCGGTGCCTGGAGCTGGCTGGGAACTTGGAGGTGCCTTTGCATCGTGTGTGGCACCCATGTCACCCACCTTTCCAAGGGGCTGTCCCCTCCTGGGAGCCAGGTGCAGCTCCCAGCCTCACCTCCACCCCCCCCCCATGGCTTGGCAGGAGGTTTGCTTGTGGTGCCATGGTGCTGCACCTCCTCTCCCAGCTGATTCGAGTGTGTGACCTCATACGACCCGCTTGGGAAAGCAGACTGAGCCCCTGACAGATTTTGGTGTTGCCAGAGTTTCATTTCACCTCTCCGTGCGTGTTTTCCAGGTGCTCCCTGACCTGGTCCTTTTGTGCCTTGCTGCTCTGTGGGGTGGATGCCATCGAGCTGACAGACATGTTTGGGGAGATCCAGTCTCCCAACTTCCCCGATTCCTATCCCAGCGACTCAGAAGTGACCTGGAACATTTCCGTGCCTGAGGGATTTAAAATCAAGCTGTACTTCATGCATTTTGACTTGGAGTCATCCTACCTCTGTGAATACGACTACGTAAAGGTGAGCTGGGATGTCACGGGGCAGGTGGCAGACCTGTATGGCCAGCTGAGAGGGTGGTGTTGGAAAAGCTGGGAACAAGCTGGTTTTGGCCATTTATTGGGCGCAGGAGTTGTGAGTCCAGTGGAAAACAGAGAGAGCACAGGTAAGCTGACAACATCCATTGGACTCACCAGTGAGTGGGACACCAGATTCGGAGCCTAGCCACAGAGGACCAAATTTCTGGAAGTATTTGGGCACCTAATTCTCACTGAACCCAGTGGGATTTACACACCCACAGGCTGGTGAAATACCTGTGGCTAAATCCCCCGCCTGTGCCACTCTGGTGCCAGCCACGTGCAAGCAGGACCCCTGAGCTGAGCACCCTTTGCAGCCAGCCTGGATCCCTGGCTGCGGTGTGCAGGCTCTTGGGACACACTGTCCATCCCCCAGGGATGCAAAAGGAAAAGTTCAGACCTGAGCTTGAGCCTGCAAGTTGGAGTCTGCGAGCAGAGCCTCCCACGAGCCACAGGACACAGACCCAAAGGCTCCCTGGGGCTCCGTGCAAACCCCTTTCGCAGCTGAGGTACACATTTTGGGGCCATTGCAGGCAAATACCTGCAGCACAACCAACCTATGGCTCTTCCCAGGGAGCCGTCACGGCCAAAACCACAGAAAATCTCAGTCTGCTTCATTGCTGGGCAGTAGCCCATCAGAAACTGGGGTGAGCCACCCACTGCGGTGCCACAGCCGCCCATCCTTGCAGCAGAGGTCTCTCCCAGCAGGGCTCTCCAGCACAGCCGGGACAAGCTGGGTTCTCCAGATCTCTGAACTTGGTCAGGTTTGGTGCTTTCTAGCAGCCCAGCAGTAGCAAGCAGGTGCTTTCTAGGTTTGCTGGGCTCAACATCCCTGAGCCCATCGCCCGGCACGGGGCTCACCCTGCCCCTCTACACAGAGGCAAGGGGAGGTTGCACCCAGGTCTGGAAATGCAAAGTTCAGCCCTGCTGCAAGTTACCAGCTAATTTAAATTATTATTTTTTTCTTGCCCTAAGAAAATAGAGCAAACATTTGTGTTGTTTTTTTTTTTCCTCTAGGATCTGTTGTTGGCTGCTTTAATTTCCCCTTTGTGCTGGCACTCATTCTGCTACTAACAGCTCTCATTGAGGTTTGATTAGTTCTTTCTGCTTCTGGATCTTCTCCAAGCACAAGGGCCAGGGACATATATAGAGATATATTGCTTTAAAAACCCAATAAGCTCAAGGAGCAGATTTCTTGGAAACTTTCCCCATACCAAGCTTTACCCCTCCTCCCACCCTTCACCCCCTGCTCTTTTTTTTTCCCTTTTTCATAAGGCTCCCTGTTATTTGGCCATGGTGCCAACTTGGCATCACAGCTCTCCCTGCCGCTGGATTTCCATAAGAAGGCGGTATTTTTCACAGGGATTTAGATCTCAGCTTTATAAATTTGCTCGGGGCTGTAACTCAGCTTGCAGAGCTTCCACCACAGAATTACATTTGAAAAGTGCTGAAAATGGATGGATTACGGGCAATCTGTAGGCTACCCCACTGGGTAGGGGAGCAATCTTTATGCTGCTAAACTATCAGCTTAGAAAACATTCAGGAGAGCAGCAAATTACTCCCTGGCCATTTTCCTTCTTGGGTCTGTGCGTCCAGCCTCCCTCTGCATCAGCTCGGGACACAAAACCAGGGTTTTTGGCGGAGGCCAACGGTGCATGGCTATAGAAGGTAGTTATAGACCCAACACATACAGGTGCTCCGCCAGCCCCAGCGGAGATGCTCAGAAAGCCACCAATGGTATCTGGGTGTTTGATGGTGCTTGATGGGTTCTGCCTCCATGAGCTTGCACCATTGCTTTCTGAACTCACGTGTGACTTTAATCCCTGCAGCATCCTGCAGCAGAGAGTTGCACAGGTTAGAGCTATGATTATACACACGTTTGTTTGTTCTGACCGTGGGTCTGACCAGGCTCTTCATCATCTTGACTGTCCCAAGAAGGAGGTCAAACATGGGGGCTGAACAGCCCGGGTGCAAGGTGGGGACCCAGCTGAGGACAGGCAGAAAGCCACCGCGCCCTGGCCTTTGCTTTCCTTACCTCCTCGGCTGCCCACGCGCCCAAGCTCCCGAGCAGTGTAGAAAGTCATCTTGAGTGGCAAGCTCAGGGCGAGTCGAGCTGTAAACCCGCACAGTTCTCTGCCTTCGGGGTGGTCTTGAGAAGGGAACAGTTTCCAGAGCTCTGAAACAATGGCTAATTAAAACAATAGCTGTTTATTTATATATAGACATATATACGCATACGTGTGTGTGTGTGTATAGAAAGAACATGGCTCCAAAAGAAATGCTCCCAGGCCGGGAGGATTGTTTGTGCAAATGGGGATGGCAGAGAAGGGGAGTGCTACTTCAGTGAGAAAATGATCCGGGAGGAACAGCCTCCCCCAAAATACCAACCCCAAGAAGCCCCGCGCAGGCAGGAAACACCAAAATTGAGCTCTGGGTCCCAGCATGTTGGAGACAGGTTTTGGATGGCCACCCTTGGCCACCTGCCAGGACCATGGGACAGGGAAGGTGCTGCTGGGCTTTCGGCTCCTGCCCTCCACCGTGCCCCTCGGTGGGCTCTGCCCAGCTCATCGCTGGCCCCAGGGAGCTGATTTGGGTTTTGCAGGGGTGGTCTCACCACAGTTTGCCCAACTGCTTCCCAGGGCCACCCAGCACTGAGCACTTTTGCACAGAAATCACCAGCACTGGCACAGGGCTCCCTGAAAGCCACGGCTGTGACTGGGAAATCAGGTTAAGTGACATGACCAGGGTTACAGAGGAATGCTGTGTCAGAGGCAGGGAGACAGGAGATGAAATCCCAGTGGAGGACCAGAAACGGGAGATGAAATTCTGACTTCTGCAGGGCCTTCCAAAGTAAATCCCCGAGTTTGTTAGGGAGATCTGAGCCTGGGGTCCTGTCCAGGAGGTTTTGCACATCTCTTGGTCAAGCCTTGGAATGAAATCAGCCCCTGGGGGCTTGGCAGCCAGCTTGGGACCAGCTCCTTGGTTGAAGTGAAGATGTGGCCTGGGGTGAGAGGATTTCCCCTCAGTCTGCCTTTGGCAAGTCCTTGCGGGCTCACCATATTCGTGGGGTTACATCTCTTCACCCCAGTCCTTACCACTGAGCCCCGATTCAGGATGGCACATGCTCGAGGCCTGGCAGGTTTCAGCCCATGCCACAGGGCTTTCCCTGCACTCCTGCAAGCCCAGGGGCTGCCTGTCATGGTTCTCTCCAGCTGTGCCCAGGGGCAGGAGGACAGTGACATTTTGTGGGTCGGTGGGTTCCACCTCCCCTGACACAACCCAAGTCTCCCCTGGATGCACCTCTTCATGTTGTGTTCAGACTGCTGCCTACACATGGCTCTTGGGGACACTTTTCCACAGCTGCTATTCACACCCATGTCCCCAGGGAGGATCTGTGCCACCGGGCGGTCACCCAGGCAGGGCTCCTATAACCCCATGTGTGGGTGCCCAGGGGCTGGGCAGGCATCTCAGGCAAAACCAGGGGCTGCAAATAAATTTGCTCGAAGGTGGCCAGGAGGCAGCTTTTGCCAGCCCCAGTGAGGGGCTGGCAAGGGGAAAATAGGGCTACGGGCCATGCTGGGGAGGCAGGGCTGCAGGCCAAGCATCAGCTAGTGCCACCACCCCGGGCAGCGGCACTCGGGGGGGGGAATTGTGAAAGATTTGCAATGGGACAGAGCCCTGTCTCCCTGAGGTTTGGCACAGTGTTTGGGGTGCATAGCAGATGGGCTGTGCATGTGGGCTCACTGTGTGCCATCCCCTGCCGCGGGCAATTTGCGTGGGGCAGGGCTGTGTGCTGCGCTGTGCCCAGCGCTAGGTGGCTCTGTCCCCAGGGACACCCTCGGCGCTCGATGGGGCACTGGCAGGGGCCATGCAGGGCCAGGGAAGGGGCTCGGTGCTGTGTTTGGGGTGATGCATGCCTGGTCTGGGGCTGCGAGAAGGGTGCAGAGGACCCATGTACACCTCCCTCTGCTCAAAAAAGGGGGAAAAGCACAAATCACGGCTTGGCGTGACCTGGGAGGTCAGGAGAGCATCATCCTCTTTGGGTGCTGTCAGCCAGCCTCAGCCAGGAGGAAATCCATGCCCTGGGGGTGTGGGATCCTAGGAGGAGCACCCAAAATCCCAGGAGGCAGCTGGGAGGAGGGGAGAGCCCAGGGCTTTGGTGCTGGGCTTTCGCATCCCATCAGCTCTGCACAAGGAGTCTGGTGGCACCGGCCACCCCCTGCACTGCTGGGGACCACAGTCACCCCCTGTGCAGGGGATCAGGCAGGGAATGAGCCAGCAGCTCCATCAGCATCCCGCCTGGGCTTTCCTTGCACCCCCAGCCCCCCCTCAGCAACCAGGTGTGGCCCAGAGATGCATCTTGTGGGGGCAGCATCCTAAGGGAGGGGTCGGTCTGCAGACACGGAGATGAGTCCACAGCAGCAGGAACCAGCCATCCTCCCCTTTCCACCGCGGCACAGCTGCCATGTGTGTTCCGGTGGAAATTCAGGTGCACGTTTGCACCCGAAAGGACCCTTAATGTATATCGGAGGGAAGACACATGCATGATGGGGAGAGGAGCTCCAGGAGACCTAGATGGAGGCTCCTCCTGGCACTGTCCCATCCCTGCCTCATTTCCAACAGGCAGCAGCATCAGTCATTTTGCAGCAAACCCTCGTTCGTCTGGGTGTTGTCTTCTTGCGTGCACCCCGGCGGCTCAGCAGGGGCCGTTTCATGCCCTTCCCTGTCTCCGAGCATCTCCTCCCCATGTCATGTTCCCAGTGTCTTCAGCCCAGCGCTGCGATTTCTCTGCCTAATGAGCCATTTATATATATTACAAGTAGTATGTTTGGCCTTCATCAGTCCAATTAGTACATTCCTGGCGGGCTGGAGGGCGGGGGGTGGCGGCTGCGTTTCCGTATTGCTGCTGCCTGCTCCTCTCCGGCGGCAGACACTGAACCGCCGGGCCAAATTCCCCTCCGTGTTCGTGGCATTTCATTAACCCGCCTGCTGCAGGAGGCATCTCGGGAGCATCGCTGCTCCAGCGTCCCCAGCAGCCCGTGCCCTGGGGGAGTGTTTTTTTGCTGCCAAGCTGGGGCACCCCAGCTCCTGCCCCGAAGGGGGAAATCAATCTGGAGCAGAGGGGGGGGCACATGGCTTGGGTCACCCCTTGTCTTAGCCACAGCCTGAGCCAAAATGCAGGGGGACAGAGCCACAGCTGGGGACGGACCCCCATCTGCTTCCATCCAGAGGGGCAGAGATCTTAAAGAGGGAATGTGGAGGCAAGTGGAAAAAGGGACAGTGGCAAGGAGACAGTGGCAAGGGTAAATTTAAGGCACGAGAGTGTCGCTATATTTTATTTTTCAAAGGAGGATTCTTTCAGCGTATTTTTATAGGGAATTTCTCTGCAGCAATTGATATTTCCCTCGGGGACACATCTTCTCTAGTGAAAACGTCGACATCGTGACCCGAGAGGGAGAAACTCCAAACAAACAACCAGGATTTAATTACCAGCCTGCTCGCTGGATGTAAATGATCTATGAAAAAGTATACAGTCCTCAGCAGAAGCAGCAAATATTAACCAGGGATGATGACCTCTCTGTTTAGTTTACTGCTGGAGGGCTGTCTCTGCTCCCTGTGGCTCGGGGCATGGGACCCGTCACAGATAAGGGGCCGTGGATACCTTCAGCGAGGACAGCACAGCTCTCCCGGGCCTCATCCTGCTCCTCCAGGGCTCTATCCAGGGATGCTGGGGGCTGCCTCCACGGGGGGAGCATCCTCAGGCCAAGACATGGGGCACTGGGGAGGTTTTCCCGCGCTTCAGGGATGCTGTGCTGTGCATCCCGCACCGGCCGGGGATGGAAGGGAGGGATGGGAGCTCACACGGTGTGTCCCTGCAGAGGTGACAGCCACCAGCCTAGCACTGAGGAGCTGGCTGGAAATTGCTCCTTCCCACAGCTTTCCTTAAGGAAAAGCCTTTTCCGCGCTGCGTGCCGCGTGCTCGCGGAGCCAAGTCTGTGTGTCGGGGCCGAAATGCCGTTTTCCTTCGCTTTTGGTGACGGCGCTCCTGTTTTTCAGTCTGAAACGCTATTTCATTTCAAAACAATCCTTCAGATCTAAAAGAGATTCTAAAGCGCCACAGTATATTTCAAAGGGATTGAAACCAGATGGATCCCAAATTACTTGTTTTCCTTTTATTTTCAGAACGCTGTTTCACAAAAAAAAAAAGAATAAAATTCAATTGGGTTTTTATCCCAATGCGAAGCGCGTGTTTTTTCTCCAAATTCTCAAAAATTTATCATCGGAAAGTCTCTCTCTTTTCTGGCCAGCTCCAGCTTGTATGAGAGGATGGAAAATATCTGGAGGCAATGTCAAGGCATGCTGAGTTGCCATTTCCACATTGGCTTTCCCTGGTGTGAGCGAGTTTCCTCCTGCTTGTTCAGCCCTGGGAAATTTCCCTTTTCAGCCCCACACCCTCCCCGGCCAGGGCATCCCGAGGGTCTCCAGGAGACAGGGATGCAGCCAGAGGAGGGTCTCACCTCGCTGAGGCCACGTGAGCCAGGGATGGCATTGCAACACCTCCAGGACCTCGCGGGTCCCCGAGCAGGCGGCAGTTTTCCCCGGGCATGGGCTGGGGGGGCTGCACGCTTCATCACGGCCTCAATAGCGGTGGCTTGGCATGAGCGGTGGGAGCTGGCGGGGTGGTGGTGATGGCATTCCTCGGCCGAGGGGTTATTCATATTCAAATCTCCTGGGGGAAAATGGGCAGGGTGCCGGGAACCAGCTGGGAGAGGTTGTGGTGGAGACAGGGGCTGGGGGTGGGATGTGCAGGAGAAGGAGATGGGGTCAGTGCTGAAACGGTCCTGGGGAAAAATGATGAGGGAAAAGGAAGGGAGGGGGTTTCCAGGGAAAACTGGAGGGGTTTCTGCAGGGATTACAGTGCTTCAAGGCGTGGGCATGGCTGTGCTTTAAAGGGATGCACGGTGTGCCATGGCAGGGCACGCTGGCCCTTGAGTGCCCTCCTGTAGCCCCCTGGGCCACAGCACATGGATCCAAAAAGTCCAAACAGGGCCTGGCACTGCAGGGACCCTGGGTGGCAGGGACAGGACTGAGCTTGTCCAAGCCAGCCCAGGGGACAGAAGGACAATCCAAATGACAGCTGCTGCTTTGAGCTGATGCAAAACTGATGGGCAGGGGCTCCTCAGGGGTCCCAGTGCCCTCCCAGCAGCATGGTCCTCTCCCAGGTGCTGCCTCCTGGATCAGCGTTTAGGCTGAGGCAGGAGGTGGGGGGAGCACCTCAGGTATGACAGCTTCGGGGCTGATTTTCACACTCCCTCATCTGCACAGCCTGTGTCCTCACCTCACCTCCCAGACAGTCTCCCTCCCTGCATCCTCTCCTGACACCCCAGCTCCTCCCTGCATCCTCTCCTGACACCCCAGCTCCCCCTGCATCCTCTCCTGACACCCCCACCTCCCCTGCATCCTCTCCTGACACCCCCACCTCCTCCCTGCATCCTGGGTGCCACCTGCTCTCAGCATCTGCCACCACAGGCACAACAGGCAAGCCCGAGTCCCTGGGTTCATTTTGCAGAAACCATTTAATTGCTTTACTGCATTAACAGCATCTCAGAGAGCTGGAGCAGCGAGGGTCAGACCAGCCATGCTCTGAGCATCCCCAGGGTCACCCTTGGCTGCAGAAGGTGAGGTGAATGCAGCAAAGCATCACGGGCTCTCCGGGCTTGCAGACACCCACAGACCCACACAGAGAAACTGCAGAGGCGACCAGCACTGGGGAGCACCCCAGGGACATGTCACACTCCTGCACTATGCAAGTGCTCAGCAGAATCCAGGAGGTAAGTCCCAAGCCCTGCTGTGTGCTCACCCCTTCTTTGTGCTGACAGATTGAAGCTGAGGACCAGGAGCTGGCAACCTTCTGCGGCAGGGAGACGACAGACACGGAGCAGGCTCCCGGCCAGCAAGTGATCCTGTCCCCAGGGCCCTACATGGGGCTCACGTTCAGGTCCGACTTCTCCAACGAGGAACGCTTCACTGGCTTCGACGCTCACTACACGGCCGTGGGTAAGCGGCGGTTAAGCCTGCAGGACCAGCCTGCCTGGGTAGCATAACAAATTTGCTAGGATGACATCTTGGGCCAGCCTTGGGGGGTGAAGCAAGGGAAGTCCTTGTGTGGAGCCCTGGGGACTTGTGTGACCCACCACGTGGGACGACGAATTTCTCAGTGTTGTGTTGAATGTCTCCTGAGGAGTGAGGGCTGCAGGGTGACCTCCCTTCCTTGTCATCTCCATCCTAGATGTGGACGAGTGCCTGGAGAAGAGCGATGAGGAGCTGGCGTGTGACCATTACTGTCACAACTACATCGGTGGCTACTACTGCTCCTGCAGGTTCGGCTACATCCTCCACTCCGACAACAGGACCTGCAAAGGTATCGCTCCGGCACAGCTCGCATGTGGGGACGGTCACATAGAGAGGTCCCTGAGCAGGCAACAGACCTACCAGAGGCCAAACTGCCCCGTCTTGCTGCCAGGAGGGACGAGGTGCCTCTTCCCCTCCATAGCCTGGGACAGGAGAGTGCCCAAGGTCCACAGTCTTCCTGTGTGGGAGGGAAATGTGGTTTCTCCCCTGGGCTATGCTCCTCAGCCAAGCCCTATAGACCTCCTCAAATCAGAGAAACGAACAAGTTCAGTGTCTGCTCTGAATCCCCATCATGCGGGTTAGCTGGGATCAGCTCCCAGCCTGGGGCTGTACGCCACAGGTGTATATGGAGGAGGGCTGTCTGAGGTTCTCCTTGCACGGACCCATATCCAGGGTCTACGGACCCACCCAGCAGACCCCACTCCACTGGGAGGGCTCCTGAGCGTGGTCAGGGCTGGGAGGTGGCCCTGAGAGTGCCGTTGGCTGTGTTTCAGTGGAGTGCAGCGACAACCTCTACACCCAGCGGAGCGGGGTGGTCACCAGCGCCGACTTCCCCAGCCCCTACCCCAAGAGCTCGGACTGCCTGTATCGTATCGAGCTGGAAGAGGGCTTCTTCATCACCCTGAGCTTCGAGGACAGCTTCGACGTGGAAGACCACCCCGAGGTGACCTGTCCTTACGACTACATCAAGGTGAGCTGGGCTCTGCACACTCCTGTCATTTCCCCGCTGCCCTGGTGATGGGACCAAAGTTTCCCCCATCTGAACAAGAGTGATGAAGCCAGCAGGAGCCCTGTGCTCAGTTGAACCCATGTCTCTTCCCATGTCTGATTTTGACCTTCTCAGCGAATGGCAACCCTCTTTCCACCCCACACCCAGTGCTTACACCTCCCTGACCCCGCTGCATCCCCGTCCATCAGCCTCAGGGTGAAGCCAGGGGTCAAAGATCCCCCTCAAAGCACCCACTCCTCTTTCCCTTGGCAGATCAAAGCTGGCCAGAGGGAGTTTGGCCCTTTCTGTGGAGAGAAGTCCCCGGGACACATTGAAACCCAGACCAACAGCGTGCAGATCCTGTTCCACAGTGACAACTCGGGAGAGAACAGGGGCTGGAAGCTGTCGTACACAGCAATCGGTAACTCCTGCTGCTTCCCCCCCTTTCCTGGGCTTGGGCAATGGGAAGGGCTTTATAAACCCTGCAGGTGGAGACCACGAGTTTGGTGGTCCATGATCCTGACTCCAGAAAGGGTCTGTTCCAGAAATCACAAGAGAGGAATAAAATAAAACAGAGACTTTCCACCAAAGGGTGTTTGTTTTTTTTTTTCACTATCCCAGATGGGCCCTGAAACAAGACCACATTGCAAAGCAGTGCAGTTTTGGGCAGGATAATTGTAAAACCTACTGTTATTAGCTCCTAGCCTTGTAATGCCCAAAGCCAAGAGCAGCCCAGGACTGGAGGAAAGACCTGGATCCTCCACTCCTAGAAGAGCCTGGCTGAGCCATGTTAGTGTGGGTTAATAGCAAGAGCAGGGCAGGGATGCTCCGACCCTGCTGCGGGGACTGGGTGGCAGAGCTGGGACTCTCCATTTCTGCTGTTTATTTATTTGAGTTTTGTTTTTCTTCATTTGCTCTTTGTTCAAAGGAAACCCGTGCCCACTGGTGCAACCACCAATCAATGGGAAAATCGAGCCTTCCCAAGCCAAGTACACCTTCAAAGACCAGGTTGTCATCAGCTGTGACACTGGATACAAAGTCCTGAAGGTATGGGGTGACAGTGTGGAACTGGGCACCTGGGTAGGGAAGGGGGGGGTCCTTCCTCCCTAAGCCATTGCATCTCTGTTTGAGAGAGTGAATGCAACCCACAGACCATCCTCACTCCCTTCCCAGGGGCAAGGACAAAGCCTCCTCTGAGAGCCACCAACTTTCCTTCCCAGAGGCACAGAGGAAGAGAGGAGATGGCACTTTCCTGAGCCACCCTCTCATCATCTCTCCAGAGCCAGCCGGCTCACAGGGTGCCAGACTTGGCACCTCTGCCAGAGAAAAAGGCAGCAAAAGCCCCAGGGGAGCTGCCAGGGCTCTGCCTGCTCCCCACCTCGGCAGCACCGCAAAGGCTCCAGGCGGTCCTCCGGGACTTTGGGACAGCTTTGACCAGTCAGGAGAGCTGGGATTTTGGCAGGGCCTCTCCAGGAAACAGCTGAGAACCACAGGGAGCACGGGTGACTCATGGGGTGGCTGTCTTCCCTCCAAACCAGTAGCCTGCTCTGACTCCCGACACAGAGCTGGGTATTTCCCTCATCTCCTCCCAGGCTCATCCTTCGTGCAGAGCTGCCTCCTCACCCAGCCCCGCACCTAGAACAGGAAGAGATGTCTCCAGTTCTTTTGCATTCCACATGTTACTGAGTTGCTGGCAGCAAGAAAACTTTTTTCGTTATGATTTTGTTGTGATTTTTAGCTAGAGAAGTCCTCTTCCAGCGGGGTCTGGCTATATCTTGACTAAATCTCCAAGAAATTGACTTTTTATGGAGAGATGAATTTCCTTGCTTTGTATATTGATGGTACCTTTTTGCTGGCATCTTCTGCACAGGATAACCTGGAAAGTGACTCCTTCCAGATCGAGTGTCTAAAGGACGGGACCTGGAGTAACAAGATCCCTATCTGCAAAAGTAAGGACACCTTTCCCCACCCTACCCATGTCCTTTTCCTGCTGAAATTATTTCACGTTAAAGGGAGCTGCCCTGCCAGAGTTCCTTACTCAGAGACACAAACCCAGCCAGAGAGGCTACGTAACTCTGCAAACCTCTTTTGGCTCGTTCCCATAACGGGGCTCGCTCCAAATGCCACAAGCAGGAGGTTGGTGCTTTTATTTAGATTACTCATATAACATGATTTGTGAGCCACTTCGCTGTCTCCTTGTCAAAGAAAGAGCAAATCTGGCTCTTGAGAGCTGGCTCCGTTGCAAAAATCTGGGACAATCCAGGATAATCTGGTTCCTGGTTCAAATTTCCTTCCCCACGGGAAGGCTACTAAGACCCAGGGTGTTAGAGAGGTCCCAGGTACTCACCTAAACCGGGTGCTGCTCAGCGAAGTGAAAGGGGAGAGAAAAGTTGCCCAAATATTTACAAACCTTAAATTGGGAGAAAAGGGCAGAAGAAAGGACATGCCATTGGAAAGGTCGGATGACCGTTTGCATCTTCTTTCATCTCACCCAGCTCCTCTCTCAGCTCAGGCTTGGGAGATGAACCCGATAACACCTTTTCCCTTTTCCCCAACCCCCCTCAGCCCTCAGAGAGGCTCTCGCTGCTGCTCAGCCCGCTGTAAGGCTGGCCCAGAGAGGAGAAAAGCAGCAAACCTGCTCAGAAAAGGTCCCAAGACCTTCCAGGAGAGGCAGGTTGAGATGCTCTCAAGGGATGTTGGGATGCAGGCTCTCCCCACCTGGGCATAGATCCTTTTTTCTTTTAAGGATATTGTGTATCTTACCTTAGAAGAGTATTTCTGGAGTTTTAATTCATGTTTTTTCACTCCAAATGGAAAACGGGAGGCTCTCAGACCTGCTAAAAAGATTTGTATCTGAAAGGGCTCCTCAGAAAGTGTGGGGTTAGCGATGCCTCTGCCCTGCCAAGGCACTCCCCACTCCTGCCACAGTCTCCTATTGATTTTATCCAGCTTGAGCAGAGATCAGATAAAAATGGGAGTTGCCTAATAAAAAAAAAACAACAAAAATCTAGGTAAATATTTTTAACCCCCCAAAGTTTTTTTTTTTTGGAGAAAATTGACATTATTACCTGCATTATTCCATCCAGGCTGGAAACTGGTTCCTTCTTGTGTGATATGACTCACTAGGTTGAATTTCTAAGATTTATTTTGCAAAGCCAAGAAGCCCCTAAATGGGCAACTCAAACGGCAATGCCTCCCACCTCCCCGGGATGGCTGGGAGAGGCAGGGCATGAGCCCAGTTTTAAAAAGCAATGCAGAAAATAGAAAACTTTTCAGACAAGGTGGATAAAATCCAGCTCTGTGGCCTGGTGAGGCTAAACACAACCCCGTGACGGCTTCTCCCAGCCGCTGTCCCCAGGTCGCCCCGGCTGAGCAGACCGAGCGGGTGAGCAGCATGGCCGTGGCTCTGCCGGCATCCGCGGCACCGCTGGCCGGGAACTCATTAACGATTGCTGGTGTTTTGGGGGCTGGGTTTCCTGCATGCCTCTCTCTGCTCGTCTACTAATTGGGCTTTCTCTCTCTGCTCTCCTCCTTCCCCTCTGCTTTCGGTGCAGCTGCAGATAGAGCCGACAACCAGACAGAGGGAAGAGCCGGCTCGGAGCAAGTGGCCGCGTGAGGCTGTCTCGATGCCCCTCTCTGATCTGTCCGGTACCTGGGGCAGGTCCCCTTTGCCCCCCAGCCCGGCTGCCAAATCCATCTCTGTGGCTTGTCTAACTGGCATGGCACTCTTAACCCTTCTGCGCCTGGTGCTTTCTTAACTCCGTCTTGACAAAGGGGAAGGAAATCTGGCGTCGAGCATCCTCTTTCCTCAAGGGTGCCTGCCCAGCCCCAGCACCGCTGCCTGGGGACCACACGCTGCCGCCAGCTCCCAGCATGTCCTCCACATCCCTCCCTCTCCGCTCGGATGCCTCAGCCCGGCTCGGCTCCCCCTCCAAGGTGGCGGTTGCACAAGGAGCGTGGCATGGCCACTGGGTTGTTGGTTTGTTTGTTTGGATTCAGCCTCCCACTGTCCTTCCTCCCTGGTCCAGTGTCACAAATAAGAAACACTCCTTCCTCTCCTCTCTCCAAGCGTCGTGGCGACTTTCAGACCCTCCGGGCGAGGAGGTCTGGAGGACAGGTTGGCTTCACCAGCCTTTTCCTGTAGACACTGAGCCCTGGCGCCGGCGCAGGGGGATGGATGCTCCTCCACCTCCCCTGTGTCCCCACCGCTGGCTGGCAGAGGTGAGGACAGGCTGGGCTCAGTCTGGTTGCAGCTGAAGGAGGTCAGAGCCCCATGTCTGTCCCCGTCCATGTCCCCAGGAGCCCTAGGTATACACCCTGGGCTCCCTGCGGCATTGCGGGCTTTCACTGGGAGGCTGCTGGGATCAGAGGCTGGGAGAGGTGGAGAAGATGCATGTTGGGGAGCTCAGCCCAGCTCTGGTCCTGCAAAGATGGAGATGCTAAACAGCCCCTTTCCCCAGGGAAAAGTCTGGAAGGGCTTACGGCACAAAATCACTCCCCTCGCACTTTCAGCAGGACCCAGGACACCTGAGGGGCAACACCTCTGTGCAAGAGCCCATCCTCCAGGCATCAGACCTGCCCCAGACCTTTGGGACACACAGGGAGGGGACAGGCTATGCGGGCCAGTGGGGGCTGCCCTGCAGCTGTAAACAACCCCAGAGCAGCTGTGCAAGCCGGGATGGTCCTCCAACATCTATTCCCTCCTTCCTGCAAGCCCGAGCACCCCCCAGCACTTTATAAAGGTCCCACGGTTGCTGGCACCACGGCACAGGAGCACTGTGTGCCCAGGCACCACGGGAAGAGAGCAGGAAAGCTCCAGCCAGCCAGGGACCACCAGGGCTGGGGAGAGGGGTCTGTGTCCCCTCCTCTGTCCCTCTGCAAAGCATAGGTACCCAGAGCCTCCATCCAACGTAGCTGCACCCACACACCCATCTCGTCACCTCTTGTCCCTACAGGGGGTGGAGGGGACACTGAAGAGTGAGCTGCAGGGTTTTGCCTTAAATCAGGCTTTTTTCACCCAAGCAGTTCGTTAACCCTGAGCATCAGTACGTGTCCCTGGTGCCAGCTACTGCTTCTAGCAAATTTTCTCTCCATTAGCCCGGATCACTGTGTGAGGAGTCGGGGCTCCTGTCCTCACCCCCTTCCCATCCTGGAGCACACGGAGAACCCCCAGAGCTCACAGCATCCCTGACCCACAGGACCTGCTTTCTGCAAAGTCACCCGTCCCCTACTCAGCCCCTCATCTTAAATGGGGCAGAACCCCCCTCTGCAGCACTGTCCCCAGGTGGGGCAGGTCCCACAGGGTGGGGCAGGTCCCCCTGGGTGGGGCAGGGGGAGGCTGCACAGCATCACCCAAGTGTGCTGTGGGCTGCCCACGCGGCGGGGAGCCACAGCTGCCGGGGTGACTCCTGGCTTCAGCAGATGAACCACCTTGCAGCCAGGGGTCCTTCCTGGGGTGGGTGGCACGAGGCCAGTCCTAGGGACAAGCTGGGGAGGAGATGCTGGGCAGGGCACCGTGAGGGATCTGGGGGAGAAAGGGGACCATGGACAGGCCATGGGGAAGCGCAGTGGCACCCTGGAAATCCTCCTTCCACCAGACCCTGAGCCCACACCAGGTGAAGCAGAGCCAAACCTGCCCGTGTCCTGGGGAATGGAGACGGGGGGGAGCTCAGACACGTCTGCTGGGCTTGCCCCCCCCTGCAGAGCCACGCTCTCCATGTCTTTCATCTCCTGCTGCCGCAGGGCAGCCAGGCCCTAGGGTTGCTCAGCTGTAAATGGTTCTCAGCACAGTTTGGTGAGCAAAGCCCAGCGCAGGAGGGATGGGGCCATGCCTGGTGCACAGAGGAGCTCCCCGATGTGTGGGGCAGGTCAGTGAATCACCGCCTGCTTTCTCCTGCCCACTCCCAAGGGATGCAAAGACCCACTCCAGGAGCACCTCCCAACGGCTCTCACCTGCCAGGGCAGGTTTCTTCCCCTCTCAAAGGTATAGCAGAGAGATCTTGCACTGATGATGTGCTCGAGGGGATGGTCCCAGCACAGGGGTGAGCGGTACTGGCCGTACAGGGGGGTGAGCCATGCCACTGGCGTTCAGGGACACGGGTCCCATCTTTGCAGGGTGGCCACGGTGGGGTTTCACAGGGCCAGGCTGTCATGCCTGGGGACAGCCTCCTGCTGCCATCTGAGGTCGCGTCAGGCTGTGTCCCCTGCAAGTGCCCTAGAGAAAGGGGGTACAGGACTACACGGGCGCTCGCTCTGCCCCGTAGGACCATCCCGTGGCAAAGCCCAGCATGACCTGCCTGCTGGCTGGCTGGACACCCCAAGGAGCAGAGCTCAACCCCCAACTTCTGTGTTGGCTTTCAGTTGCTGACTGCAAAGCACCGCCGGAGCTGGAGCACGGCTTTGTCACCTTCTCCTCCAGGGACAACCTCACCACCTACCGAGCAGCCATCCAGTACCACTGCCAGCACCCCTACTACCACATGGCCCCCAACAGCACCGGTGAGCGGTGGGGCTAAGCCGTGTCCCCACAGCATGCTGCGGGTGGGCGTGTGGCCATGCGGGTGGGTGTTTGCAAGCTGGGGGGGTCGCTTGGGATGACCACTCCGGGATGCTCTGCAAGCAGCAGGCTGGGGATGCAGCCTGCGCACGTCGTACCCTGCATCTGCACTGACAGATTGTCAGACTGGCTGCATCCTGCTCTGAAACGAGGTAGGGGGGAGTTAGCACTGCCTCGTGCTTTGTCCGTGTATTTCGCAGCCTTGGCAGAGCAGTGTGGCTGTTCTCCTGCCTTCTCACCCTGCCATCAGCTCCCTGCAGCGTATGAAATCTCCTGTGTCTCTGTGAAAGGAGCTGCTGCTGGAGGTCCAGCAGCCCCAGAAAGGGCTCCACAAGGCTCCCCATCCCAGCACACAAGTGTCCCTAGCAGCCAAAGCTGAACAGACAGCAGTGGGACCATGGCAGACTGGGTTTCCACCTTATCCCCCAGGTCCACAACCACAGAGACCCCATAAGGTGCTGTGCCAAGCACCCCAGGTGTCCACACCCTCCAGACCCAGCTCTGGGCAGCAGAAGGGGTGTGCAAGCGCAGCCCAGCCCTCCTTCCTCCTCCTCCTCCCTCAGCAAGCAAAGCCAAAGGATTTCCTCACATTCCTGCCTCCCTGCTCACATCCCCCTGCACACCCACGGGCCCCGTGCATCTGATCCCAGTATCCGGTGTGCGTTACTGGAACGGGCACTGGTAGCGTTAATGGGGTGGGTGGCAGGTCCCAGCCGAGGCTGAGGGCGCAGCACAGCCCTCCTGAAGGCAATGAAACCGAGGATGGTGATATGTCCCCTGCTGGGGACATGACTGCCAGAGTCCCCCAGGGAATGGGGCACAGAGAGCGTAAAAAGGGAGGTCACCTCCTGCTCTGGAAAAGGGTTCAAAGGGTCCTGACAGCCGGGCAACATCTCGCTGCAAAAGACAACCCCTCATGCCAGGGCCACAGCCCAGATAACGCTTTGCTCTCTTCCAGCCACCTACACGTGCGACGCAACAGGCGTTTGGAGGAGTGAGGAGCTGGGGACCAAGCTGCCATCCTGCCGACCAGGTACGAGTGCTGGGGCAGCCGGTTCCCTGCTGCAAAGGGTGTGGAGCAGGGACACTGAGGTGGGGGATGCCTCCATGGCAGACATGACCTGCTGCTTCCCTAGGCAGGGACCCTGCTCCCTGGTGACAATGCCATGTGTCTTGGCTATATGTAATCAATTGCTCCAATGGATGTCTGGGAGGCTGATGGGGACAGAGGCCTGTCATCCCAGCTGGCCCAGACGGTCAGGGTGCAGTGGTGGCACTGGGCAGCAGTGATGAGGGCACGTCTCCCTGGCAGTGTAGGTCAGCAGCAGAGTCACAGCCATCAGGGTTCCCCAAGCTCCCTGCTCCAGCAGACAAGGAAACCAGCAGCCCCAGCAACCCAGGGCAGAGCCCACTGGCCACGTCCAGCCTCCATCATCGCTGGAGATGGCTCCAGCCAAAGGCAGAGCATCACCTGCCCAGCGCCGCTGGCTGTCAGCTCTCATTAGCAGCGTGTCCACATGCAGGAGCAATTAGCACGTCTCTGAGCCTTGCAGAAATACCCAGCCACTTTGCAAGGAAGGGAAAGTTCCAAGCCTTTGAGCAGTGGCAGACATGCTTGCAGCCAACAAGTTTTCAGGCCAGACACCCACTCAGGATTAAACAAAAGTCCCTGGAACACTGGCTGGCCGTAGCCGAGCATGGAGCCAGGTCTGGCTGCCAGGCGGGGGGGTGGAGGCAGCCCTGGGTGCGGGCTGTGGTGGGATGTGCAGGGACAGCTCTCCGGAGAGATGTGGGGACATGGCTGCTGCAGCTCCAGCCACCCCAGGGTTAGGAGGTGGCTTAGCCCCATGGCAGATCTTGTAGGGCATCTGCTCTCTGGCCACACCAAGCAACTGCACGAGCAGAGGAGGGACCTCGTCAGATTCTCTGCAGCCCGCAGAGCTCTGAGACCAGGGCTGTGGCTGCTCTTGTTGCGGCGGCTGCTCCCTGCATCTCTCCTTGATGTTTCAGCCTGAACTAATTTGAGCTGGGAGCATATGGGGACATCTTTTGGGGCCATAGCTGCTTTCATGGGCCATTTCCAGACCTCCTGATTAGTGACAGAAGTCAGAGAGACTTCAGGAAAATGGAAAATCCCAGAGAGAGGGTGACGATCTCCTGAGATTGGGATCCGCAGGCAGCAGCTGGCCAGCTGCTCTTCAGATCTTCCCCCTTGTCTCACGCCACCTCCCCATCAATAAAAACTCCTCTTCCAGGCCACTCTGCGCCTTCCTCTACCATTAGTGGGAGCATTTGCAGCCTGGTCAGCATTTTTGATATGTAATTTAATAGAATAAATATTTGGCTGGATGCTCTTCTTCCAAAACCATCTCCCTGGGACGGCCGTCAGCGTCAGTGCAGCCGACCAGCTGGGCTGGGCTGGGACGCAGGAATTATTTGCCTGAGCACGTTTTCTATTCCTCACAGCACTGGGAAAGGCAGGGGAGCGAAGCAGGCGCAGAGACACTCACCACACTCCCTCCCTGCCGGAGTTGCGGTTTTCCTAGCAGCAGATACCAGCTGTGACAAATCCATGTTAGGAGCTCCTGGTGCTCCTGCCCTGGCTGCAAGGCTGACTCCCAGTCCTGATCCCACCGCCCTGGGGGTCAGACCCTCTTTCTGTGAGGCTCTGAATCTTCCCCTTCCAGCAGAGGGGGCATCAGGGCAAGGTCTGGGCAGTTTCCGCAGAGGACATGGGTTCCCCTTGCAGACTCGGAGGGATGAGACCAGCACCTGTGCTGCTGTGATTCAGGATTCTTCCAGCTGTAGAAGGACAAGCCCAAATCAGGTCCCACAACCTCCCAGTGACGTTGGCATCCCCGAGCTTTGACCACCCTGGGAGTCCCCCTCCACAGTGCTGCCACAGGCATGAACCAGCCACACCACCGCCACCACTCTTGTCTCAAGGCTCAAGTTCCCCAGGGACAGGAGTGTCCCTGCCCACCCTGTCCAACCCTCTCAGAGCCACCTTCAGCATGCTGAGTGCCTCCTCTTCCTCACACTGGGTCACAGTGCCTGGATAAACCCCTGGGGGTAGACCAGGCAGCACTTCAGGGGTTTTCAAAGATTAATTCTGGGTCCATTGAGGAGCTGAGCAGAGGGATGCTGGTTTGGCTGCCAGAATTGTGGTGAGGACTTGAGATGCAGGCTTAAAGCCCCTGGTGCTAAGCAACATCCCGCAGCCAAGCCTTCTCCAGCCGCAGCTCCTCTGGGAGGGCGAATGCCATGGCCATGAGACCACAGACCTCGTGATGGATCTTGGAGCAAGGGGTGAGGCTGGGCTGATGTCAGGCTCCAGTCCTCCCAGCAGTGTTCCCCTGGGTTTCTTGGCACACTGAGCAGGAGCCAGACAAGTGGCTGGATGGCCTGGGAAGAGCTGAGCGAGCTCATGGGGAACGGTGAGGCTGCGGGATTACTCATTTGGCCTTTCTGCTTCTGAAATGGTGTGGATCCAGCCAAATCACTCCAGATGCAAAGTGAGGAATTGCAAAGTGCAGGCTGGCCCTCAAGCCACCTCCTTGTCCCACCTCCCAGCTCAACCGCACAACAATCCGTGAAGTCACAGCCCTGTTTCACTGCAATGCAGCCTCGGCAGAAATCATAGCACCTGCCAGGTCTTCAACACAGCCAAAGGATCCCTCCGCTTCCCCTTCCCTAAGGAATCTTGTAGCGCCGTGGTCCTCATTTGGAGCACAAACCACATCTACAGGAATGTCCCTTTTCATTTTTTCCCTAGGTAAGCACGAGGAGTAACTGTCGTGTCCTTTTTGTCCCTAGTGTGTGGCCGGCCAGCTCGTCCTCTGCCTGGTATCATCAAGCGCATCATTGGTGGGCGAAATGCAGAACCTGGCTTCTTCCCCTGGCAGGCCCTGATCGTGGTGGAGGACATGTCCCGGGTGCCCAACGACAAGTGGTTTGGCAGCGGGGCGTTGCTCTCAGACTCCTGGGTGCTGACGGCCGCCCACGTGCTCCGCTCCCAGCGGCGAGACAAGACTGTCATCCCTGTCTCCAAGGAGCATGTCACCGTCTACCTGGCCCTTCATGACGTGAGGAACAAGATGGAGGCCATCAACCGGACAGTGGAGAGGATCATCCTCCACGAGGAGTTTGACATCCAGAACTACAACCATGACATTGCTCTGGTCAAGCTGAAGGAGAAGGTGACCATGGGGAACTATGTCATGCCTGTCTGCCTGCCCCAGTTTGAGCACGAG
Source organism: Syrrhaptes paradoxus (assembly GCA_013400615.1). Classification (NCBI taxonomy): domain Eukaryota; kingdom Metazoa; phylum Chordata; class Aves; order Pterocliformes; family Pteroclidae; genus Syrrhaptes; species Syrrhaptes paradoxus. Next base: position 123,391 of record VZTO01005688.1, on the reverse strand, counting down.
CTGGAGGGGCCTCACCCCAACACGCTGGGGCTGGTGGCTGGCTGGGGCATCTCCAACCCCAACATCACGGTGGATGAGATCATCAGCTCAGGCATGAGGACACTGTCCGACATCCTCCAGTACGTCAAACTGCCAGTGGTGCTGCACGCGGAGTGCAAGACCAGCTACGAGTCGCGGTCGGGGAACTACAGCGTGACCGAGAACATGTTCTGCGCCGGCTACTACGAGGGTGGGAAGGACACTTGCTTGGGAGACAGCGGGGGAGCCTTTGTCATCCAGGACCCGGGAACCCGGAGGTGGGTGGCCCAAGGGCTGGTCTCCTGGGGTGGCCCGGAGGAGTGCGGCAGCAAGCAGGTGTACGGCGTGTACACCAAAGTCTCCAACTATGTGGACTGGGTAGAGAAGAAAACAGGCTCCTCGGAGAGGTGGACATTTCTGGACCCGGAGCTGGAGAGATGAGTGACTAAGCAGCCTGCTGCTGCCGCAGCTTCCTTTCTTGTTGTTGTTGTTTAATGTGCTCCAGACTTTGGTCTTTCGCAAGCAGTAGCCACGATGCTCAGCGCACGCCAGGCCTTTGCCAGCCCTCCACATCATTTGTTTCGCTTGGTTCCACATCCCTTCACTTGTGCTCTTACGAAACGCTTGCTAGGGAGCTGGAGGAAGGGAGCAGAGGGCAAGATCTCAGCCAGCATCCTCAGCTTGTGCTGCCCATCTCCAAGCTTCACCCACCCTGCCAGGGACCCTCCCTCCAAGCCAGGACAAAGGCACAGCGATGGAGCCAGCGTTTTCCTGCCACCACAGCTTTGGGCCACGCACAGAGAATTGCTCCCACCCCCAGGCTCTCCGGCCAGATCTTCCCATCAGACGATGCAACTGCGGGAACTGCAGAGGCTACGGACAGTGCAGGAAACCCAGCTGGGCAGTCCTGGACCTGAGGGGTCCCCCGTGCTGTGGTACACCCTTTCCATGCAAGGAGTAGTGAGAGAGCCCTGGGGGTTTGCTAATATTTTTATTTGCAAACAAACGTCCCTGCCTGATGGCCTCTCAGGTGGTGTCCACCTGGCCCAGGGGATGGGAGGATGCATCCACATTAGCCCTAAACTTCAGCTATGTCTGGAAAGCTAGTGGCTGCCAAAATGTCACCAACCCAAATGGACTACCCTCATCCCACCACAGAGGACACAAGGACCAGGAGCGGGGCTTGGACTCAGTGTCACCCTCACCTCCAGCCACCAAAACTTTTCCAACCCTCCGCCACCTCAAACCCTCTCCAGTCCTTCCCCAGACTAGCTCTTGGAATGGTTTCCAGCCACAGCAGACCTCCCAAGGAAAGTTTTCCAAAACACGAGACAGCGTCACATCTGCTGTACTTAAGCAATACTTATTTTCAGCAGAATCGTTTCAGATAAAATGCCCCTTCTTGGGGTTTCACCTCTTCTTTAGGAGCCTGGGTAGTCCCGCATGCCATTGCATCATTCTTGCAAAAACCTAGTCCCTTTTAGCTGTTTTTAAGGCCATTGATTTGGCTGACTTACAGATTCCTGATGGTGTTCAGTGTTTGTTCGTGGCTCTTCTGGCCTATTGCAGGAGTCTAAGTCATTCTAGACTGGCCCCAACTCAACACACCAGAACAGCCATACCTCCCTGCCTCCCTCCATGCCCATGCAGACAAGCGAGCCCCACCAAGGAGCAAGGTCAGGTGAGCTTACCTTCCTTCGGTGGGGACATCATCTCCTTCCCTTGCCAGCAAAGCCCTCCTATAGCTGTGAGCAACAAGCAGACATCGCCTGCTGTCCTCTCTGCGCACCTGTAGCCTCCTTGGGTCCTGTCCTCCTCCTCCTCCTCTTCCTTTGGTTTTGCCACACGAGGAAGGGGTCAGCGGTGCCATTTTGCTATCGTCCAAAAAGCCATTTGTAGGGCATGTAGAGGAGCAGAAGGCCTGAGGAAGGTCAAACTTGCAGACACGCTAAGAACTGTACTCTTGGCTACGTCATGTAACTGCAAGGTATTTATATATATATATTTTTTTTTTTCTTTTTTGATACTACATTCTGTAAAATATCCGATGTCATGTAAGGATGGTTCTGTGTAATCCTCCTCTTGAGAACAAAATAAAACTTTGATATGTACCAAGTTTGTGCCCTGAGGCTTTTATTCCGAGAGGAGCATGGTCAAGGCTGGTCTCTGCCTGCGCTCCCCGGGGGATTCTCACCCCAGCGGCTGCTCAGCCATGGCCCACGGAGCTGCATACACTGAGACAGACCCCGGCTAGCTGTGAACACAAATTGCAAAAAATGGCAACAGATGAGATGCTGCCCTTCGATTATTTATAGCCTTAGCGCATGGCTAAAGACGGGGCTGGGGCAGGAGGAGAGGGCAACAAGCTGTATGCTGAGAACAGCAATCAAATCTGGGTTCAGTGAAGAAAAAATAACGGGTAAGTGACTTTTGCTTTAAAAGGGGTAAAAAAAATCTATCTCTGCTAGCTGCTGGTCTGAGAGAGCGTGTCTGCACAGCAGAAGCTCTGCAGCAGGTGCGGATGGGAGCAGAGGCAGGGACGCTGCTCTGCCGGGCATCCCTTCTCTGCATCGTGGTTTGTCAAAATCCAGCCTTTGGAGAGAGCGTAAAACCATGGCCACTGCTTCCTCCCATGGGCTGGGAGCTGGGTCATTGATCCCTATTTTCCTGTGGCACAGAACTGAAATGACAGCGTCTGGCTCCTCTGGGTTGACAGCAAGGAGGAGGGCAGTGGGTCTTGCTCACTTGCTCACAGGTCTGCCAACATGTCCAGAGACATCAGAGGGATGAGAAAAAGCAAAATCAAGGCATGGTCCCCTGAGCATTAAACCATCAGCTGTAGGATCTCAGCCTAGACAGCTCTGGGGCAAGTTAAAAAATATTGCTGCTGTATAATAGATCAGTGATAAATACAGACTCTGCCTCCCGTCAATAGCTCTGCCGGGAAACCCCCAGCACAGCCCAGCCCTCGCCCCCTGCTCACCAAGGCACCGTGCTGCCAAGTGCCACCCCCTTGTGCCCCCCAGCCGCTGCGGCTGGCTGCAGGGAGGGCTGAGAACAGGCAGCAGAGGAGAAAAGTGAGAGCAACAACAATGGACTTTGCGTTTGCTGGCACCTTGTGACCTGCCAGAGTGGTGAGAGCTTCTCTCCCGGGAGACAGGCGCAGAGACAGCAGTTTATCAGCCTGGCTTCAGCAAAGGGCCAGCTAACCATCCCTGGGTGAGGCTCGCCCATCCCTGGCTGTGTGTGAGTGCCAGGCATGGTGCAGCAGAGCCCAACCCTAGAGGGACCAGAAGGGACAGCCAGGACCTGCCTGGGACCCACAGGGAGGGAGAGCGTCCTTCATCCCTCAGCCACCTTCCCTGGGATGGGCTGGCTGTCTCCATGCCAGCTGGGGGCTGGTCACTGCTCCCTGAGCTCAGCTGTAGGGGCTTGCTTTGGGCTTGCTCTGGGCTCCAAAAGTGCCAAGAGCCGCAAAAAGCAGCATTTTCATAAGAAACAAGTGGGAGATGGGCACAATCGCACATCAGAGCAGGGTATCCTGGCAGGAGCCCAAAAATGAGGCTGTAGCTGAGAAGCCCACGCATGCACGAGTGTCTGAGTAATGGGAAAGGGATGAAGGGGATGGAGAGGACATCCCTGCACGGCACGAGGAGACAGGCAGGCAAACAGGCAGTGGGGAGGGGACCAGGGAAAAAACAGTGTATGCACACAAACCCATGGATGGGGGGAGCACAGGGTGTGTGCAGACAGTATTGCAGGGAGGTGAGGGATGGCTTTGCCCTTGTAAAAGAGCAGAAAGACCCAAGCAAGAAAATAAGGACCCCTGCAGGGATGCGGTCTCCACCAGAGCTGGCTTCCCAGGCGGAGGTGAAGGAGTTCCACCCCAGCAACCGGGCGGTTGGCGAGGCTGCAGACAGCCAGACGTGATGAGTGGGGCTGGGAAAACCTCAGCACGGAAAGAAAAGGGCTACGGGTGATGGCAGCAAGGAATTTGGCTATGATGTCTCTGCTTCATGACATAATGCCAGCGGGGAAAGGGAGGGCTGCGCCAGTGCCGGGAGAGCCACACGGGAGGGATGGGAGTTGGTCCAGGCTGTGGGATCAGCTTCCTCCCCCCTCAGCAGAGCCCCCGGCCACCCCCAGCAAGGAGACACCTCCTCCAGAAAGAGAGGTCCATTCAGCTGTAAGACCCTTTGGATCCCAAGCACTCCCTCAGCCACTCTTCCCCTGCCCAAAACGCTCGGGACATCAATATTCACTCCACGGGGGACAGGTCACACTGGCTGTCCTTCCTGCTGGCGGCACTGGGCTGGCCCCCAGCCCTGCTGCTGGGGCACCGCTGCCCTCCAAGCCGAGTTTGGGGCCAGGAGGAGGTCAAGGCCCTGCGCTTTGCATTGCAAGTGCATGTCCAGTGCTCCGAGACTGGAAAAATCACAGCGAGAGACCAGTTCATCCACAGAGCAGGATGGTACCCGTGTAGGATGTGCTTTGGGGGGACCACGCTCCAGGGAAATGGCTGGGGACAGGGATGGGGGGAGAGCTTCCCCCATCTGGAGAAGGCTCACCCATCCCAGCGCTTGCGGGTCACTGGTCCCAGTGCTTCCCAGTGCAGCGCTGGAGATCTCACAGCTCCATCTGCTGGCTCCAGGGCCAGGGCTGCAGAGCAGGGAAGGAGCCGGGCAAGAGGGAGAATGAGTGGGATGAGCAGGAGGACAGCGTGCTTAAGAAACAAAATCCACACGGCCCCTGGGTCACACAGGGTTTTATTGTTGATTTTTTGAATTTTTAACCAATACCCTGCAGGTGGCATGTATGAAAATACGGGACAATCTTACACCAGCAAAAAACCCAGGGTGAGCCGCGTGAAAGGTGCTGCAGGACCCAGCGGGGAGGAGAGCACCTGGGGGGCTGTGCAGCCAGGGCTTGGTGCTGTGCAAGCTGCACTGGTGTAGCTGGATTCAGCTTAACACCTTTCCTCCAGCCCTTCTTTCTTCCACTAATTCAGTTATGGAACCTTCTCTACCATGTCCATGTTCAGCACTGAATCATTTGCAAAATCAGGAAGGGAGTATTTTCCTCCAAACTTTATGATGCCCACCAGGTCCCCTGAGCCCTGCAGGGTGGGAGTCAGCCTCCTCCCCTTTGCCCAGACCCTGCAGCCCAGTAAGTGCCGTTTCCCCACGATGGACCTAACAGGGCAGAGACTTCGGACTTGCTGCCGCAGCCTTCTTGTGCTTGCCAGCCTTGGGCAGCCTTTGCCCCCAGCACAGGGAACGCAGCCAGCTGGGAGGGGTTTGTGTTTGCCAGGGGTTTTTTCAGAGCCATAGTCACAGAATCATAGCATGGATGGGGTTGGAAGGGACTTTAAAGATCATCTAGGTGCCCCTCAGGGTGCCCAGGTCCACCAAGGCCAAAGGCAGGAGAGCAGCAGGATGTGTCTCCCTGGAAGCTGAGCCCAGCTGGTGGGTAAAGGCAGCCCACAGCTTCCCCCCGAGCTGCTCACACATACTCAGAAAAGGCTTTGGAGAAATTAAAAAGCACAAATTGGGCTCAGGAGAAAGAGCTGGTTTTATTCTTGCAAGTAACATTCATCCTCTGCATGGAGCAGCTGAGGGCTGTCCTCCTGCAGTCCCATGAGAAGCCATCAGATCCAAAGCCTCATGGAGGCTTTGGGACAAGGTGTCCGGCTGAGGTACCCAATGCGTCCCTGTCCCCCCGTGAGCCGAGGAAGCCTCGTCATGCCACGGACTAAGAGGAGTGCTGCCAAAACACAGAGCAAAGAGCCGCTAATGAAGCAGCAGCGTTTCCAGGGGAAGCTGCCAACAAAGGGTGGGTGCTGGCGGGCTGGGGCTGCACGGGGCCTCATGCCCTGGGTGCAATGGGTCCTGGCTTCATCTGCATCCATCACAGGCTCCTGGGCATCCATCACGGGTTCCCAGGTATCCATCACAGGCTCCCAGGTGTCCATCACAGGCTCCCAGGTATCCATCACAGGCTCCCAGGTGTCCATCTCAGGTTCCCAGGTATCCATCACAGGTTCCCAGGTGTCCATCACAGGCTCCCAGGTGTCCAGCGCCAGGGCCACCCTTGACTGGCTGCAGACACCAAGCTGGCAGCCCTCACAGCGGGTGCTGTCGTGTGGCCCCACCATCTGCTGGTCCACCACAACTTCCAGGAGGTTGGAGGTCTGGATGGACACGCGATAGAAGTACTTGAGGATCTTTAGCACCAGGTTGTGCAGAACCGTCTCCATGGTCTCTTGGCTAAATTCGGGCTCCTCCAGCCGGGGGTCCATGCACCGCTTGCATGCCTGGCGAAAGGGTCGCATCCGCACCTCGCCCCAGCCTTGGTGACAGCACATGTGGAACAGGATGTGTGCTTTGGCCGAGGACCACTCACGAAAGCACTGGGAGCACTGAAACCTGCCAAGGCACAGAGGAGACCAGCTCATCCTGGGCTCCCCGTGCTGAGCCAGTGGCTCCCTGTGCCCTCAGTAGGGACCAGGGCAGCCAGGGCTGATGGATTAACTTCACTTGTGCAAGCTTTACACCAAACTGTCCTTCCCCTAACAGCGTGGTGCCAGTCTGGTGAGTTCAACACAGACATGAGCTCAGGGCTGGCTGCAGCATTAAAGATTTTAGAAGCCAGGCTGCCTACTGGGACCACCCTGGCCCCCGTTCCTAGCCCATCCCGGCCCCACTGCCGGAAGCCCCAGGTCTGCTTGGGGCTCCAGCCCCTCACCTATGCTGGATCATCACAGCTCAGCGGAAAGTCAACATCAAACCCAAGGCCAGGGAAGTAGAAAAAAAGAATAAAAATAGAAGGAAGGTGTGGGTGGAGGCTGCAGGGCAGGCAAGATGTCTTGAGGAGTCAAAAGGTGTGTAACCCACAGCTCTTCATCCTGCACAACCTGGTCTCCATTTGCAGTCACCTGGGCAGTGTGTCTGGTTGATGCCCAGGGTCCTGCCCGAGGTGGAAATGGTCAGGATGGGGCCTCTCATCATCAATGCAGAGCCACAGCCTCTCTCTGCTCCGGGACCCTGCAGCCTGGTGCATCACCCCAGCAGACCAGAGCTCTCCCTCTCCTCATCCTCTGTGTGCCAACTCAGAAAATTTGGCTCTAGGGTGGTGTAACTACCCCTGCTTGCTGGAGGAGCTCTTTGTATCTTGAAACTTTGTCCAAATACCAGCAGCCCTTTGGTCCCATGGAGCTGCCACACTCCCCTCCCCTCCAATTACCATGATTTTTTTTTTTTCCAGTTTGGCAGAAGCCCACCAAGCTTGGAACCCTTCCCTGCCTCACCCACCTCCAAACTGCCCCTTTCATGTCAAAATCTGCTTCCTACAAGCAAACTTTGAGAAAGGGAAGGGTCCCCATGGCAGCCCACCATCCCCAGTCCCACTCCAATGGGGTCCAAGCCGGCAGCCCCCTACCTCCCAAGCACACGGCGCTGCACAAACTCCTTCCAGCCAGGCTTCAGGACGTACACCTGCAGACTATCATCCTTCTGAAGTATCCACGGCTCTTCTAAGTGCATATCTGCAATTTTTGCTGCAAAAATGTCCTGCCAGGTCCTCATGGTCCCACCTGGAGCTAGGGAAGAGGCAGTGACCAGGGTCAAGCTTGCAGCCTGGGTGCTGATACATGTGTGCAACTTTCTTTTCCCCAAACTTTTCCTCTTTGGACAAGCTGCAGAGGGGAACCTTTGCTCCCGCATGAGCGGCAACGCCCCATCCTGATCCCTGTGTCAACAGGCTCTGCTGACATTGCAGCAGGTCCCGGACAGGTGAAATGTCACAGAATCATAGGATGGCTGAGGTTGGAAGGCACCTTAGAGATCATCGAGTCCCAACCCCCTGCCATGGGCAGGGACACCTCTCACCAGCCCAGGTTGCCCAAAGCCTCATCCAGCCTGGCCTTGAACCCCTCCAGGGATGGGGCATCCACAGCTTCTCTGGGCAACCTGGGCCAGTGCCTCAGCACCCTCAACAGTGAAAAATTTCTTCCTAACATCTCATCTAAATCTGCCCTCTTTCAGCTTATAACCGTTACCCCTTGTCCTGTCACTACACCCCCTGATAAAGTGTTTCCCCATCTCTCCTGTAGCCCCCTTTAGCTACTCGTAGCCTGCTATTAGGTCTCCCCAAAGCCTTCTCTTCTCCAGGCTGAACAACCCCAACTCTCTCAGCCTGTCCTCATAGGGGAGGTGCTCCAGCCCTCTGACTAATTTCGTGTCTCTCCTCTGGACTCTCTCCAACAGGTCCAGGTCTTTCTTATGTTGGGGACCCCAGAGCTGGATGCAGCACTGCAGGTGGGGTCTCACGAGAGCAGAGCAGAGGGGGAGAATCACCTCCTTCGACCTGCTGCTGATGCCTCTTTTGATGCAGCCCATTCCTTTGATGTCCCCCAAAGCAAGGTCGAGGTGGGTTTCCCCATCACTGTCACAGCAGCAAGGGCAAACCAGCAGAGACTGTGCCCCGCATAGGACTAACGGAAGCGAAACCCACTGAAAACGCAGGAGTCAGCAGCTGATAAAGCCCCAGGTAGCCTTATCTCTCTCGATAGCTGCCACCAAGCACGGGCTGTTTTCAAACAACTTTCAGCCAACTCGAGCAGAAAAAGGCCTGATGTGAAACCGCAGGGTGGAAAGTCAGGGACGATGGCACTGCACGTAAAACTGAAAGAGGTGAGGTGTGCTCCGAGCTCAGAGCACCCAGCGAAGGTAGAAACAGCGGAGCTGGGGCTGCCTGCAGCCCTCTGCCCCCCAGCTCACCCCTGTCCGGGTGCACAGGTCCCCCAGGACGTCCCGTGGAGAGAGATGCAGGACAGAGAGCAGGTTAGATAAGATGACAAATGGGAACTGATCTTGAGTTGGAGGAAGATCTTCAGCTTTATAAACAAAGCTCAGCTCGCCATGCTAATAAAACTATCTTCTTTAGCGTGCAGCTTTCAGAGGACACCACCCTGTGCACAGAGAGGGCACGAAATGCCCCAAAATGCCTGGCCTTGGGGGGAGTGTGCTGGGTGGCTGCTGAGGATGAAGCCGCCACGGGAAGTGATGGTAACTCCTCGGGATGAGTGCCTGGAGCAGCACTCGGACTCCCAGACACAGGGAGGGTTTAATGCAAAGATTGTAGGATATTAAAGCCTGCAGAAGGACAGACCTCTATTTAAAAAAGGGAAGAAGGGTCTAGGAATCAGGCTTAAAATATTTCACATTGGTTTCAAATGAAGTAAGTCCCTGTGGCAGCTCTTCTGGCTTGTCACCCCAGAAGCCTGGGTGCCCAGGCAGCAGTGCCCCCTGCCCTGGGGCCGGCTGGGGCAGTGGGACTGTCAAGGATGGAGTGGTGGCACCTGTGGCCTCACAAGAGGTGACAGCGGCTGTGAGGTCAGAAGAGGAACCAGCACATCAGGCTCATCCTCCAGATCCCAGAAGGGAGCCACAGGCTGGCAGAGAGCCTCTGGTCATTTGTACCAAGAGCCCTCCAGCACCTTCACGAGGTGCGCTGGTCCTTCTGCGAGAGTGGAGGGAGGTGACAAGGTCCTGGGGCAGAGTCCATCCTCAGCTTCGAGGTTCTTCCCTGCTTTGAAGTCCTTCCATGCTTAATTACACCTTGATGTGATGATCTGGGGCAGGACTAGAAGGAAGGAAGGGGGGTTTCCTGGAAGAGCCAGACCCAGATCTTCAGAATCCTTATGGAGAGCTAGCAAAGCCCTAACCTGTGGACAGGACCTGAGTGACACCCTTCTCAAGAGCCCTGCCACGGGGACGTGGGGTCCTGCTGGGGCTGGGCCAGCACTCTACAAGCAGGATGGTGAAGGAGCAGTTGTCCCACCAGCATCTCCAATGCTCACGGGTGGGGACCGGGGGACACTCCTGGCTCACATCTGGTGCATGGGGAAGAAGAAAGAGAGCAGCAGCAAATCTCCCTGGACCCCCTCCTACTCCTTTCCCAGAGCACAGGGCCCCCATTTCTATAGGTTGACTATAGAAGACCCCTTCGTGCACCCTGCTACAGAGTGGCCTCCAGAGCAGCAAATGTCCTTGTGCAGAAAGCTGGCCCCGTGCGGTGCCTGGCATCGCCGTGCCACAGCATGGTGTGGGGAGCCAGCAGCAGCAGGGGGACCGGGACGGGACCACCTGCCCCACAGCTTCTGCCCATCCCCTCGGACCCCTCAGAGATACGGGCTGAGATTTACCTGGGGGTGGATGAAAGCAGGAAAAACTTAAAGTTTTTGACATCTCCCCTTTACTTCAAAGACATCCATGCCTGTGTTAAACACCTTGAGCTATTTTGAGGAGGAGGAGCCCCCCAGGGAGGCAGCCGTCTGTCCTGGCACTTTCATATTCACCCAAACAAACCCATCGCTTCATCTGGGGGATCTGTGGTTTCAGCCCAGCCCTTCCTCCCTGAGGCTGCTGCCGTGGGGCAGAGGGATGCTCCGTGTACTGCCCACCCCGGGGGGCAAAATGCTGCCCCTCAGGCACACGGCTCAAGGCGGGTTCGGTGGCACCCCTGGCATGGGGACAGGCTCCTGCCTCCAAAACCGGGCTGTGATGGAAACCAGCCCCCTGTTACGTCATGGCAACACAACTCAAATCACAACTCACGATCCACCGAGCCCTCGCAGACGTCTCTGAGAAGGAGCCCAGCGCTGGTCCCTCTATTAAAGCCTTTGATTTGCTTTTACTAAAGGGACTTTCCCAGAACCACCCACGGAGCTGAAAGTGCTCTGACGTCCTGTTCCACTTCACACACACCTCCCAGCACTGCCCGAGCACCTTGCCACTTACCGGCATCTGCCTGGAAACAAAAGCTGCTCCTGCGGGTCCTCCCGCAGCCCAGCCCTGGCAGGGACTGGGGACCAGCCCTGTCCCAGCCCCGACACAGCCCCATCGAGCTGGAGAGTCCCTGAGGGGGACAGTCCCTGCCAGCCCCCTCCATCCCAGTGTGCTGGTCGTGGCTCCTCCACGGGACGTGTGAAGGAGCCAAACACAAGGCACAGCCCAGGCGGTAATTTCCCTGTCACTTTCGCACAACCTGAAATTATTTTTGACTTCAGCTCCCACCCCCAGCTGAGCTGCCTAGATGAGAGGAGGAAGGTTTCCCAAGGCTCCTCATCCTCCTCTCCATCTCTCACTGTGTGTCAGCCTCCCCGTCCCCTACCCCTCCAGCCCAGGGCAAAGTGCCCACACTGTCCTGCTTAGGCCATGTGCATCCCACCCCTGATGGGACATCCATCCCTTCAGGGTCATCCCATACCCAGGTGGGTCCATCCTGCCAGCAGTCCCCAGAAGGGGCAGAAAGGGACATTCAGCCCTGGTCCCCAGGCAGGACCGCAGAGCAGGACATCCCCTCAGCAGTGGGGACGCTGTGTCTGTGGGCACGGCAAGGCTTGCAAGACAGACGGACTGCCATCTGAGCAACAGGGCACAACCCTCCACACTTCTCTGCCTTTCCCTGCTTGCTTCAGAGTGGTCATTTTTCCCACTCTGAAGACTTCCCTCATCTTTTCCTGCCCTAAACATGCCCGATTCTTTTCCATCAGTCATTCTTTATGCACATTTTTTCTCTTTTCCCCAGGTCATCAAGGTGAATTTGATTTCTAACCCTTCTCCCAGAGAGCCGCTACACCCTCCCTCAATAGCATATTGCTTTCATTTGAGCCACGCTTCCCCAGAAAACCCCTGTTTGGTGTGTATTGATAACCTCTGATGGGATATAGCTCCTTGGGTAGCTGTCCTCCCACAGTGGCACAACTCCCCATTTCCCTAATTTGCTTACGAGAATGTCACATAAGGCAGCACGAAGATAGCATCACTCCCTTTTTCCCTGCGGTACCCAGCCCATCGCCCTAATGAAGAGAAAATGAGGTTGGTGTGACACAATTGCGTTCCTGCTAAATCTGTGTTCTCAGCCCCAGCACTGCCCTCTCGGTGTTTACCGCTTGGTGGCCTTACTAATTTGTTCCAGCGGTTTTCTGGGTACGGAAGCAGGCTGACTCATCTAGAGTTTCCTGGATCCTCTTTTTTTTCCCCCTTCCTTGAAGCAGAAGGTGAATTGGGCATCTGTATCCTTCCAGGACACGGCTCTGCGCCAGCTCTCTGTGCCACTGTCCCCCTCTGACCTTGCCACTGTTGACAGTGAACGCGTGTCAGCCCATCACGGTGAAACCCACCATGTCTAGGGACGAGCAGGGGGATCCCTTTCAGGCTGGACTGTCTTCAGAGTTGAGCCATTGGAGTAGAGGGGTCCACCTGTCCCCCAGGGGGGATTTGAGGCAAAGGGGATCCTCTGGAAATGGGGATATGCCCAAGCTGGATCGCAGAGAGGGGACATTGTTCCATCATCCCCTGGACTTCTGGGATGGAGAGGGATGCTGAGCAATGGGGAGACCAAAGGAAGGAGGTGGCTGTGAAGATGCAGGCAGGTACCACCCCAAATGGGTTTGGGCTCCCTGTCAATCTAGCGAGCCTTGTGATGGTCCCCACAGGTGTAAGGAAGGAGCTCGGCTCCCTCCAACAAGGCTCATGTCCCAGTGCCATGGGCAGTGGGTTTTGTCTTGGGGGTGGTGGGTTTGGGTGGTTCCAGAGCTCCTGCCTGGCTCACCCGCTGCCTCGCTCACCCTCCGAGCCCCTGCGTGCCAGGATCCAGTCTGTCAGCATCCTCGAGCAGCACATCCCGCCAAAGGGAGGAAGAGAGAAGGAGAAACCTTGGAGCCGACTCAAAGCAAAACTAGAGAAAGCAAGATGAGGGCGGTGGGAGGAAACGCAGATGTTCTGCAAGCCTACAGCAGGCTCGGGACCAGGCAGGGCGAGGCTCTCAGTGGGACGGGATGGAGGAGATGCTGTGGGCCTGGACCCCTCAGGACACATCAGGGCTGTGGAAGTTGGCCATGGTTGGGGGTCCAGGCCCGGCAGCCCACGCCTCCCATCAGCCACTCATGGCCACGCCAGCTCACCCCAGCCTGTCCCCTCCAGGACCAACAATGGCTTTCCCAGCGAGGCAAGGCCATGGCAATGCTCCCCAGCCATAGTGCCCAACAGACCAGTGCCACCCCAAGATCATCCCATTAACCCAGGGGCCAAATAACCCACGCACCCTGCTGCAGCACCTCCAGACCAACCTCTCCAAAACCAAAGCACAGCTCTGAGATGGCCCGGTGACCAGGACGGTCCTCACTTGTAAGTGACCTTACTGCCACACAACCTGATGGCCCCTTCTCCCCCCAGCATCCGCAGTGTCCCATTTTGCAGCAATGGTGCTTTGCTGGTCCATGGCATGGCTCTCCTCAAAGATGCTGCTGCAAGCACCAGGAGAGGACTTTCTCTCCATTTTCCTCTGCCCAACCAGTTTCCTTGAGACCTGTATTTTTGGGCTCAGGTTTCTTTAAGGGATTCTTGCTCACACGTTGTTCCCAATCACCTTTAATCAAGGCTGGGCTGTATAAGGAGCCAGGCTGGCTCTGAGCCATGTGTATAGGGGCTTTTGCTTGCTTACGTGTAGCTTGGGTGTGCTGAAGTCACACATCCAGCTTTGTGCAGATGCAGACAGGGACCAGCTCTCTGAGGTTTCCCAGCAGGCTCTACCCATTCCCCATCAGCAAGACCCCAATGTGGGACTGGGAAGAAGCTCTGCTCTCCAGAGGTCTCAGCTGATGTGCAGTCCTGGGGAGCTGACAAAGCATTTTGGTACCGATGCTGGCGGCACTCCTTGGGGGAGAGCCGGGTGTCTGTGGCCAGAAGCAGTTCCTCTAACTGTTAGATCAGAGTGTGCAGGAAACGCGATGGCTTCAGCGCCTGCACCCGCGTCCTGGCGCAGGAGGAACCGCGGCACATGGATGGGGTGGCTGGGGGGCTGTGTGTGTCTGCAGGGGGGTGCGTGCCCTTCCAGGTAAGGGGTGCGTGTATGTGTTCAGCACCCAGCAGCTGTGTAAATCTGGGGGTGTGCACATAGATTTGCATGGGGAGTTGTGTCCACATTTGTGTGTTCATAAGCGTTTGTGTGCGCTTGCACAATAGGGTGCATGGCTGGGGTGGGGATGCTTGCTCTGGGGTGATACAGGGAAAAAAAATAGCATCTCCCTCAGTTTGGCTGCTGTGCACTTGTGAGCACAAAGCACAGGGGAAGGGGCTTTCAGGAGCATCCTCTACTGCTCGCAGTCATGATGCCACTAGGAATGAAGTGGGCAGACCCAAGCCTACATCCTGTCCCCTCCAGCCTTTCAGGAGTCATTCCCCGTGATGGCACATCCTGAGAGCAAGGCAAAGTCAGGTCCAGGTGCTGTTTAATTTTATAGGGGCTTTTGCTTCTCTGGCTTACACTGCTGTAAGCCTCAATTTTTCCAAAATGGGATGCTGAGGACCAGACCGGGGTCCTGCTCTTATTCTGTCAGAACCGCAGTGCCTCCAGCAGCTGCAATCACTGCAAGCGAGGTCACAAACCAAAGCCAGGCAGTAGGGTCTGCCCAACCTCTCTGCAGCAAACCTCCTCTCCACAGCCTAAACCAAAGACCACTGAAACCCTGCCACCCACGTCCCTCCACAGCCAGCAAAGCAGCTGCAGCAGAAAGGAAGTATCCCAAAACCATCCCGGGCGCATCACAGCCCAATCTCTTCTTGGTGCAGGTAGGGAAAGCCAAGGGACTTGAGGATGTTGGCTCAGCCCTCCCAGAAAACCTGAGGCAAACCTTAGTGACATAAGTGGAAATGAGTCTGCTTGGGTCCCTGCTTCATTTGGAGTGGAGAAAAGGGGCATAAACCTGCCAGTTCATGCAAATAGCAGGCAGCCAGCTGGTATGGGCGCAGTGGTGAGCAAAAGCAGGAAGGCTGTGACATGGACTGAGGGGCAGGGGAAGGAGGGATGTGGGATGGTGGAGCTGGGAAAGCCAGAACTGGGAACTTCTCAGGACAGGAGGTAAAGCAGGTTCCTCCAGATCCTGTGCGATGACTCCAGGAAGACTGAACTACCATCACCGTGCTGGAGGGAGAGTCAAAGCCGTGGGTGGCTGCTCTCCTGGCTTGCATGGAAAGACAAGGGCAGCTCCTGAACAAGAATGCGCTCAGCTCCCCATCCTCAAGCAGGATGCTGGGGTGTGGGGGCTGACACCCATCTCAGGGCACTGCTTGGTCTGGGAATGCTCAGCTGGGGGCTTGAAGCCTGCATCCTGCCCAGAGCTCATCCCAGTGCAGGGGAGCACGTCTCATGTCCCTGCTGGCACTGGACACCCTGTCCCCCAAGCAGGGATGGGAGATGGCACCTGGCAGCATCCTCACCGCTCACCCCACATGTCCCCAGGCCCCATCCGTGTCCAAGGGGCAGGATCACAGCCAGGGTGCTGGGGGGTGGAGGGGCACAGACACTGGGTGCTCTCCCATCCTCAGTAATGGCAGGAGATGCTTTTGCTACACCTCCAGCTCCACTGGCTGGGGCAGGAGCCTCTGGCCGGCTGCAGACCACCATCTGCCGAGAGGGGAAGGGACCTATTCCTGACCGCTCCCAGGGGAGCCGTGGCTGCAGCTGAGGGTGCAGGAAGGGCTGAAGACCGGCACCACCACTGCCCAAGAGACAGGACGGAAAGTATGAAGCAGGACCCACCCTCTCACTGGTGTCGTGTCTGATGGCAAAGACAAAACCAAAACTGCTGACTGAGCTCCCGCTGTGGCTGCCTCCTGCCCTGGCTTTCTGGTCGAACCGAGCCCAGCTGGCCACAGCAGGGCTCTGACGGAGCTGCCAGGGCAAGCAGCAGGGCTGCTGCTCGCAAAAATCTCCAAAGGGCTGAGCCGTGCTTTGGTGTGAGTGAATGTTGTGGAAGTTATGGCACTGCCCGTGGTGGCTACTGGGAGCCTCCAGAGGCACTGGGGACCAAGTGAGGCCACCACAGCCACTGTCCTGCTCTGGGGAGGGGTGTAAGCCATCCCAGGTGGGTGTGCATCCCGTCTGGTCCCATATGGAGGTTTTTCAGGGAGTTCTCAGCCCCCACACGGGACAAACTGTGGTGCCTGGCATGCCTCAGTCCTTCCGCCAGTGCCTGGGCTGGTTCCTGCAAGGCTGTGCTGGTTTTACTGGGGGTCAGGGAAACATAAACCTGCTGATGGTGCTGGTGAGGGGCAAGATGCCAGACACTCTTCTTTGTTTTATGGTCTCCTGGCAGGACTCTGCTGCCTCCAAAGCCACTCCTTATGGGGTTTCTCCCATCTTGGGCAGTTGTTGCTTCTTTCCGCTCTGGTTTCTGGCAGGCAGCATGGACCCAGCATCACTTTCAGGAAGGAAAATGGAAGTTTGGAGGCAGAAAGCCGCACCAAGCACCATGCGGTGAGAGCTCTGCCCCGGCTGACAGTAGCCAGGCCCCCAGCACAGCGGGGATGCTCGTCCCCAACAGGCTGGGTGAGCGTCCCTGGTAAGGGGGGGGCCTGGTTTGCAGCTGCACCAGGGTGACCAGATCACACAGGGGGGAGAGGAAAAAGAGCGGCAGCTTCTCTAAATTATTAAGAGCAGGTTTGTGGAAGAGCGGCTTGCATATCGCGCGGAACCACAACAGACACTGCTGCCTCCCGGCTCTCGCCTGTGCGCTGCCAAGAGCCGTTATTTGCCTGCCCACGCACTTGCCATCACGAGTCAACAAACTCCCCGGACGTGAAACCCTTTATTCATCCCCCAGGGCCAGATCTGTCTCCCACCTGCCGAGGGAGGGACACGGGGGCAGATTTCCTCTGTTGCAGAGGAGGAAAGTGCCTGCAGCCAGGAGGAAAAACAGCTGCCTGCTTCCCAGGGCTTTTTTTAAATAGCAGTACACAATGCAGTGTCTGCCCCAGGCAAGGAGAAGCCTTCAGCATCCCCAGGATCCACTCCGGCTCCGATCTCGGGCATTTCCTCCCACAGTCACGCTTTGCTGGGAGGGTCAGACCCGGGCGAGGGAAGCAGCGTGGCCACTCCAGAAAACAAGAAAGTGGAGACAGAAAACCGAGGCACGATGTAAATCGCCTTTGTCGCAGACCTGTTGGCACAGCTGCTCTGCCCCCTCCCATCCTCCCTGCCGCAAGCGAAGGGGCAGCACGTGGAGTCCAGCAGCGACCTTCCTCGCCCTGTGGTCCCCATCCCGTGGCCACGACCCTGCTGTGGCCAGGACTGTCCGATATCAAGTCCAGCAGCGGTGCCTCCTCGTTCCGCTCCTGGCATGGTGGATTTTTCCCAATTGCAATCTGCGGTGGGAGCGAGGGGCTGGGGCAGCCTGTCCCTGTCTGCACCTCCCGGCGAGGAGGGACCCCTGCCCTCAGCAGGGCTGTGACCGCGGGTGCCGAGTCCTCTCGTCCGGGTGTTTCTTCCCCCGCTCTGGAGTGATGGGTTTCTCCTCTGGGAAGACGATGGTGGCATATTCAGTCTGGTCAACCGGCCGGGTCTCAGGGGGTACCTGGGTGTGCTGTTCCCACTGAAACTCCAACACACCGTAGTCCACGGTGGGCACGGGCACCTCTGGGGGCTTCTCTTCCTTCTGCAAGGAAACCCCATCAGGGCGATTCATCGTCCATCCAGGGGCACCTGCCACCCCCAGCACAAGCCCCCTTTTACAGCAAATGCCAAAACCAGCTCTGAAGCATCCCAGGAGGGCGAGGGCGATACAAATCTGAAGGATGTGCAGACCTGGGGTAGTATTTGCCCAGAGAAACAAGATCGTGAGGGTTGGTTGGAGTCACCGCTGAGGCTCAGCTCCCTGCCTGCCTGGCCATTGAAGGCAGGGTTGTGCTCGGAGCCCTTTTCCCACCTCTCCACGGGGCTCCGAGCTGTCAGAGGGTGTACCAGGAGAGCCCAGGGCTGTTTGCTCAGCCCAGAGGAGGAAGAGCAAAGGGGGACCTGCTCGCTGCCTTCAGCTGCCTAAGGGGGTTGGAGAGAAGATGGAATCAGAGTCCTCCGGGTGGTGCCCAGCAAAAGGAAAAGGGGAAACAGGTGCTAGCTGCAGCAAAAGAAATTTTAGCGTAATATTCTGAGGGGTGGGAACATTTCCTCCCATTTTCTACAGCAACACAACTAACGATAACCCTGCTTTGAGCAAGGGTTGGACTCAGGAGGTCTCATCCTATCTCAGGCAGGTTTTTTTTCATTTTGTGATGGGGCTGTGCTGCAGGTGCAGAAAAGCAGTTGTGGCTATGCAGAAAAGATCAAGCAGCATCAGAGACGGGAGGAGAAGTGAGAAGCCTGTGAAGGGCTGATAAAGGGAGGCCCCGCACCCCAGCGATGCCAGGATGCTCCCCGGCAGCACGGCAGGGTGTCAGAGACAGAAAACTCACCGCTGGCGTGTTTTCACTTGGTGGTTTCTGCACATCTGCAAAGTAACACATTTGGTTAGAAGTGTGTGCCAAGAGAGTGCGAGCATCTGGGGCTGACACAGCCCCCACGTCCTAGGAGATGGCTGGACACCGCAACCATCGCACCACGCTTCCTCCTTCTCCCCTCAGTCTGACACCCTGAGCATCACAAGGACAAGCTCGATACCAGCCCACAGTCTAGGGTTTAACTGGGATTAGTGGAGTGCAGCTCCTTGGGGGCTGCCTCTGGGAGAGCCCCCCCAGGTGCCTGCGGCATGGCTGAGGCGATGTCTGGTGCTGCGGCGGGGACACGATGAGGTGCCCCAAAGGTGCCCAGGGAGGGTGTGTGGGAGGGACTCACATGCAGCATTAAGGCACGAGCAGTGCAAAGCCACAGCATGTGATCTGGGGGCTCTACAAAGGGTGATCAGGGCTCAAAGCACCCTTCTCCCCTAGGCATGGAGATACCTGTCCCAGGGGGACATGCCACAGCTGAGTTCAGCATGTTGAACCAGCCTGTGTACCCCAGGGAGCTGCAGGCATGAGCATCACCCATCAGATCCCCTGGCAGACCCCAGCCCCTCAGCGCAGCACAGCCCCCGTGGGGGATCATACCTCCTCTCCTGTACGTGATGATGAGGTAGCCAAAGATCAACAGCAAAACTGCCCCGGCCAGCAGCAGGATGCCCAGGAGCACAGCCTTGATGTAGTCCAAGGGATTGCCTTCCTCCATCTCAGGCTCGTCAGTGGCATTTACCTTCTCAGGGGCTTCTGCAATACCCATCCGAAAAAAAAAGGGGGAACAAAACAGGAGGTCAGGAACATCAAATGGCCTCTATAGTCCCTGGGAAAAGGTGACAGAGGAACACATGGGCTGTCCTCAGAAGGGGCACAGTCCAAGGCAGGCTGCCCCAGCCCCACCGTCCCTCCAGGGGCCATGAATTTGGGCTGACACGGGGATGTTTTGGCCATGCCCCATTCCCATTGCAGGGGGTGAGGATGAACCCCCACCACTGAGAGCTGGGGTGCAGGGGCCAGGGCACAGCTCTGCACCCACAGGCAGTCCTGCGGCATAGCCCCATGGCCAGCAGAGCCCCATGGAGGACGTGGCTTCCCTGAGCCTCCCCACTGCTTGTACGTCCTGGGGCCAGCACAGCTTCAGCTCATGCTGGGAGGAGATGTTGTGAAAGACAGAGAGTTTTGCAGTTTTTCCTTTTTAGAAAAGGCCACCTTCAGCCCCACAAAGCCTCCGTGCTGCCAAGCAAGGGCATGCTTGCTGCGAGATCTCAGTCTCCCATGCCATTGGGCTACCAAGACCCTCTCAGGGTTTTGCAACAACACCAACACTGGCTGTTTGAGGGGTCTGAGCCCTGATTGTCACCCCAAACACCAGCCCTGTCCCCAGCCAAAGGAGCTGTTCAGGGGAGCAGGCAGCTCGCTGTGTGGGTCTCCTGCCTCCCGCCATGGGTAAGGACTCACTTCTCCCCGCAGCATCTCTGGGGACACAGCCCCAGCAGGATGGAGCCCTCCTGCCGTGGGGCCAACTCCATCCACACTGCTGATGGAGAAGAACAACCCGTGTCCCTGGGCTGTCCCTGGGCCTCCACCGTGAATGCAAAGGAGAGGGAAAGGGCAGAGCTGTGCTCTCCTGACCCACACCAGGTCCTCCCCCAGCCTGCCTTGTGCCCTGGGGCTGCACTGTGCCTGGTGACAATAGCACCATAGATGACACCAAGGACCTGTCCCCATCAGCTCAGCCCCAGGCTGACCTGTGACCACCAGGTGGGACCGGTTGCTCTCCATCACTTTGTCAGGTTCAAAGAAGGTGATCAGCCCGCAGTAGTAGGAGCCTGAGTCATTCTGGTGAAGGTTCAGGATCTCGATTTTGAAGGCAGGAGTGTGGTTGGTGAGCACGTACTTCTCTGTCTTCGTCGGGGGGTTGTTCCGACTTATCTCAGCGATTTTTTGGGCTTGGCTGTGGTTGGTCTCCTTGTACCAATTGAGGCTGTACTCTGAGCGAGAGTCTCTCTCCATGGAGATATTGCAGAAGAAGGTGGCTGAGCTGCCTGCCGGGAGAGTTAGCGCGGCGGGGAAGAAGGTCACTGTTTGGGAAACAAGGAACAGACATGGTTACAGCGGGCATGGGTCTCAGACACAGCCGTACCCCCCGTGCAGGAACCAAGGATGCAAGGAGGCTGAGAACCCCCATCACCCCGTTAGTACCTCATCCCATGGAGAGGTGATGGGTTCCTACATCCCAACCCAAGGTGATGGGTTCCTACATCCCAGCCCAAGGTGATGGGCTCCCACATCCTAACCAAGAGGCTCCATGCATTCCTCACCTCTTTCACCCTTATCTCCTGAAGGCCCCTACAGGGATTTACAAAAACCTGCCGTGAAGCGGTTGCAAGCCCAGCTCTGTGTCACCACCAGCACCCAGCTCACCCGCGGCCAGGCTCCGGGGTTTGCCAACGACACCAGCAGCCTGACGCCTGGCCAGTCCACAGCATCCCCCGGATCATGGGGGGGTACATCAGCCCATGTCTCTCCCCTCCTGAGCGTGTGCCTGCCAGCCGGAGGGACATCCTCGGGGATAACAACTGTACCCCAAAGTGGTTTCAGCAAAGCAAATTGTGCTCTGGGCATCCTAAAAATAACTCAGAGCACCTGTACTGCAGAAAACAGACTTTGGGGGTTGTATTATTTTTAAATCCATGCTGTATTTTAATGTTTGAGTCATCCTTCCTCCAGCTGATGTTGCCCCTGAGAGCGAGCGGAGGGACGGAGCCTTGGCTGGGGCAGTGCCCCGTGGTGCAGCCCATCACGTGCCCGACTGCCTGCCGGAGTGCTCCGGCTCTGCCCATCCCTCTATGCCGGGAGCACAGGGCGGGCAGGGGCTGCCCAGGGCACAGCATTTGCCATCTCCAGACCAAAACCATCTGACAGGGCAGAGGGACATGGAGCTTGCGATGCCATCCCTGTCCAGCTGCCTGTCCCCTCCTTGCACCCACCCGGGGGTCCTGGCTGGGCTGCCGGGCTGCTCCCAGCACAGAGGGCAGTCAGCCATGGCCAGAGCCCCTCCCCAGCCCTTAGCACCAGCCCTGCTGCTTTACCACATACCCGTCGGTGATCCCAGCAGGTACATCCCCACCGGGCAGCGGGGATGCTATGAACAAGGGCCAGGCTCCCAGGGTCCCGGCTCAGGCAGCGCCATCCAGGACGGGGCAGCTGCTGCATTAACTTGTGTTCAGAGCAAACAAAAGCAGCAAGAAGCATTTTTCACACGGGTTGTCTGACCAAGCGATTTAAACCACCAATGCTTTGAGAAGTCCCTGGCATTAAGAAATTTATCTTCGTTTTTCAGAAATCACTACCGAGAGCAGCCCCCAGGCTGGCGGGCAGAGTTAGAAAATCCTTCCAGCACTGGTCCGAGTGTAGGACCACGACCTCAGCCTCACCAACCAGAAAAGGAACTGGGACGATTCCCTGAGTAGACACAAGATTAGATGGAAAACTGGGCTGAGAAATGAGGGATGGGACCGAATAGGAGGAGGAAGGGAGTGAGAGAGGGAGGGAAGTGCCCTGGCTCCCATGGGCAGCGCTGGCTGCGGCAGCGCCCACACCGAGAAATGTAATTTTTGCAGTGTTCTGGGTTTCTTCTATTTAACAGGAAATATTCAGCAGGCCCGGGGCTTTGCTTCCTACCCAGTGCTGCTGCCAGCAATGAATGAAATGCTCAGAGGACTTCTGAAAGCAAAAGTTGGGTTCACATGTTTCCCCAAATCTTCACAGCACCAGAGGCAACATCAGCTCCAAGGGATGCCCAGCCCCGTGCCCACCCTCGGGGCAGAAAACACCAGAAGCCACCAAAGAGACACCCAGGCTGTGGGGAAGGGGGGTCACGGCTTCACCAAGGCTCTCGCTCGCTCTGCCCGGACTCACCCCTTCCCCTCCACCTCCCCTTCTCCCCTGAATTTCACCCAGAGCAAAGCCGCACGCAGCACCCCGGCTCCCTCGGGGTCAAGCCCAAACCCGGAGGCGCAGCCCAGAGCCGTGCAGAAACCCCGCAGAAACCCTCAGACCCCGCACGGTGCTGGCAAACCCTGAGCCTCCACACCCAACCCCAACTGCAGCCATTGTGCCCATGAAGTGACCACGGGCTGGGGACATGTCCCCTTCTCCCTCCTTTAACCCTGTTCCTACCCCGAGCATCGCCATTTCCCTTGTTTCAGTGGCACGTACCCAAAAGCTTTGGGGTTTTTTTTGCCTTCTTGATGCCAGAGCTATTTTTAACTACAAAGCTCCCAGCCCGTAGACATTTTCCACCGGCTGCAAACGACACGGCTGTGCCGGTGAGTGTGCCACGCGCGGGTACCTACCCCGGCGGCAGCCGG
This sequence comes from Syrrhaptes paradoxus, assembly GCA_013400615.1. Classification (NCBI taxonomy): domain Eukaryota; kingdom Metazoa; phylum Chordata; class Aves; order Pterocliformes; family Pteroclidae; genus Syrrhaptes; species Syrrhaptes paradoxus. The sequence goes on along the minus strand of VZTO01005688.1, from coordinate 100,671 downwards.
CCAACATGGGGCCGCAGCAGAGCAGGACGGCACAGAGGCTGGTCAGGGTCACCTCCACGCTGCCCCACATCATCTTCGTGGCACTCGAAGCCATGGTGAGGCGGTCGGTCCCCTGCCCGGGCAGGCGTGCCATGCTGTGCCGTGCCGTGCCGTGCCACCCCCAGCTCGCTCTGTGCTTCCTTCCCTGCAGCGGCAGCTTGCTCCCCAGCTCACACGGCAAGGGCTGGGGTGGAAATGAAACGTGCCCACTTCTGCCTCAGAGGGAAACCCTGGCTGCCTCCCACCCCCGCCTTCCTCCCCACTAAGGCAGGGATCAGCTGAGCCAAGACCAGCCCCCTTCCCTCCCATGCGAGGCACCCAGCCACCCAGCAGCGGGGATGGGCACCTCTGAGCCCGCATCCTTTTTGGGGAAAGCTCCCAGGGATGGAGCAGGCAGGGACCACAGGGGACACGTCCTTGGAACCAAGCCTGGCCCATAATTAAAGGGCTGTCTGGGGTTCCCAGGCACCCAGGGGTGCTCCCAGTGGGCTCCCGTGGCAGTGGGGTGCTGGGGGACATGTGGCACTGGGCAGGGTCTGAGCGGCCATGGGGCACATGATGGCAGGGTGCTCCATCGGGAAGGGACAGAGAGGAGGGAGAAGGAGAAGGAGGATAAGGAAGAGATGGAGAAAAAGGAGAAAGAAGGAAAAGCAGGAGACAGAGAAAGAGGAGATGGAGAAGGAGATGGAGGAGTTTTGCCTCCTTGGGTGTGTTTCTCCACAGACAGATTTGCAAAGGGCAGGGGTAGACGCCTGGGGCTGGGGTGCTCTTATTGGGGTGACCTTTGCAGTAGACCTCTTTAATTTCTCTGCCAGCAATGTTCCCCGTGCTGACTAATACTCGCATAGGAAACAAGCAGTGGTGAAAGCACACCGTAGCTGGCTCCTCCGCTTCTCTCGAACACAGCCTCGGTGCCCCGCAATTTTGGAAAGTGTCAGGGGAAAATTAACAATTGGGGTGAAGGATGTGATTCTCATGATGATTTCATTATTTTCCGTGCTTTCAGAAACAACGTGCTGGGCTGGGGCTTGCTCACCTCTCGCTTTCAGGCACGGTCTCGGCAGGCGGGTGGGCTGGGGGAGCACCCATAATTCGGGATGGCCGAGGAGGGGGCTCTGAGCCGGGGCAGGCAGGGGTCACCCCTATCCTGGGTCCTCTTTCCCAGTCTCTTCCTGGCCTTGCAGCATCACTCCTTTCCTGTGAGCTTCTGGCCTTGCTTAGGGTTCCAGAGCAAGCCTAGGGGCTGGCCCCTCCTTGTCACCTTTCCATGCCACCTGGCCAGAGGCCACCGCCTGGCAGGGTGGCAAGGGGAGCACTCTCCACCGTGTGCAATGGTGCTGGTGGGCTCCAAGGTGGACATCACCTCTTCCTTCCAAATTTCCTGTATTCTCATTAAAAACAAAACAAAACAATAAAAAAACCCCTAACTATACTAAACTAAACTGAATGCCAGAAAATAAGGAAGGTCCCAGCAAGGAGGCTTTTTTACCTCAAGGCTTTGTGTCCCCAGATGGTGACAGCAGGCACCGAGGCCGGGTGTGGGGAGGCTTGTTTGGAACTTGCAACATGTTTTGGTTTCTAGAGGCGGAAGATGTGACGGGTATCACCACCGAGATCGCGACTCACTGAACCAGGGATCGGCAGGAAAAACTGGCTCATCCTCCCCGCCCCGCGCAGCAGCAGAGGGCTCTGATTAAAATCATCACACGAATTGCTCAAACTTTCCAACGCACGCTCGAAGCGGGGCGTACGTTGGTACCCAGGGTGGGGAGGCTGCTGCATCCACTAGAAACCAGCAGTAGAGAGATGCAGAGCGTACGGTGATGTTTTTGGATGCTTGGGTTCCTTTGGAAACCCGTGCCCCAGCGCTGTCTCCTGCTCCCCAGCAGCCTGGGGACCGGCACCGACTTTCCAGGGTGCTTGGGGAGCAGGATGAGGCCATGCATGGCCAGGAAGCACCGGGGAGCTGGCAGAGCTGCAGAGCAGGCAGCAGAAACCACAGGGGAGAAAGAACCGGGAACTCTGGCAGCACGCTGATGGAAAGCTTGCTCTGCTGCAAGAGAGAGAATAGGAGGGTTTTTTCCCTTTTTTCTGGGAAAAAAAAAATAAAGAATTAAAGGGGATGAAAACAATAAAAGAAAATATCAATCTTGCTGCTAGGAAGCTGCTGCGGGAGAAAGTGAGGTGAGCAGCGCTGCCGTGCCCCAGCATGCGTCTTGGGTGCTGGCATCACGGAGGGGCCTGGCCCCAGCCCCGCAGCAGCCCCCGGGGTTCAGGCAGGCTTTGCACCCTGCCTGCACCCTGCCTGCACCCTGCCAGACCAGCGCAGCTCCCGCTGGCTCTTGCACCAGTTTCTCCAGCACCAAGGAAAACGGCCAGGCTCCAGGCATGCTGCAGCTCCCGCTGATGCTGGTAAATCCCCTCCAGCCCAAACGGGGTGGGGACACATCTTGGAGTTGGCTGAGGGGATCTTTGATGCTTAAAAAAAAATAAATTCTCTGAGCTGGAATATGGCAAATTGCGTGAGGGTGTCCTCTTCTATTTGGCCACTGAAAGCAAAAGAAGGGCTAAAAAGGAAGGAGAAAGAGGAATGAGTGAGAAAACCGTTTGTTCTTCAAAACTAAGAGAGGAATTTCAGCAAGTACATGTCATGCCACTCCACTGAAGCACAAACATTATTTTTTTTTGCCAGCAAGAAGCTGGCCCAATGGGTTAGCGAGGGTGCCACCAAAGCGGCTGGGATCTGGATGAGGCCACAGTCTCCTGCAGCCGTCACTGTCGGGGCACACAGCTGTCACCCTGAGCCGTCACCTCAAAGGATCAAGGGTCAGTCCCAAAATGGCTTAAAAGCATCTTTGGTATTTAAGGAGCACTGAAAATTTGGAAGATGGAGAAGAAAGCAATGACCAGACACCTGGGATGGAGGCAGCTGAAGCCCAGTGCTCAATGTCCTTGAAGCCCAGGAACAGCAAAGCTTCCCAAATGAGACAGGGGACACAAATTGCCACAAAAACACACTGAGGAAGAGAAACCCACAGGTTCCCAAAGATCCTTCCCCCGTTGGTTTAACCGAATTCACATCTGTGGGTCTGACCCAGGCAGGAGGCTGAGGCAAGAAGAGGAAATGGTTAATAGTGTTTGCAAATAAACACTGAGAGCGTTGAGGTCTTTCAGATGCTTCTCAGAAATTAGGAAGGCCCCTGCAAACGATTTGCATCAGCGACAACGCCTGACCCTGCGGGGAAAGCGGCAGCTCTGGCGGGTGAGTAAGCAGCGAGTAAGCAGAGGGATGGAGCAGAGGCACAAAACTGTTCCTTTAGCGAGCGGAAATCTGCAGGGCCTGGGCAGGGCAGTGATAACTGTGATGCAAAGGTGCCAAACGGGTATGGCATGGGGCCACCGCCGCCTCCAGCACAGCAGCAGGGTGCTGTTCGAGCTGGCGGGCAGAGCTGATGCCCAGCCCGGCGGTACGAGGGGCTCTGATGGACCATCTCCAGCGAGCGGTGCTGCTAAATCTCATGGAAACCGGGAGCTGCTGCTGCTGGTCACGGTCCCACCAACCCGCCCACACCCAGGGTTGGGGCAGGACCTGGCACCGGTTGTGATGCGTCCATGCACGCCAAGAAACTCCAGCAGTGGCACCTCCTGGTGCAACCTCACGCCCTCCTGACACCCTCCAGGCAGTGCCCTGCCCGCAGAGCCCAGTCCCGGGCACCCTCAGCCCTGCCACACACTGTGGTCCCTCCAGCCCCCCGTCACCAGCAGCAGCACCCTGCGCCCCAGCACCGGCTGTGCCCTCACACTGTTTCCATTCCAAGCCGGGTGAAGCGCCCGGGGACCTTTCTCGGTGGTGTCGAGTGTGATCGAGGAGATTGCTGTACCGAGATAACTGGAGGAGGAAGCAGGATGCCAGCGTCTCCGGAGGGGCCGTGTCGTACCCTGGCCATCGTCCGCCTGCCTTCCTTGGGTCGGGCAGCAGCTGTGGACAGAAGTAAGAAGTTCGTGGAGGAAAGGAGCCAGGCTGGGATGGGGTGCTAGGGTGCAGGAAGGGAGCACAGGGCCTGGCAGCAACACACAGGCAGGAACTGGGGAACAGGCGTTGGCATGGCAGCGATGGCGGGCAGCACTCTCCTCTGCCTGCCCCTGCCACCGCTCCCCAGAGGCTCCTGCGGCCGGGGCCAGCGCTGGGGACTGGGGGACACCCCCCCAGCCGAGGCCGTGGGCTCACAAAGCCGTCCCTGGGCGTGGGGACCCCTCTGCCCTGCTGGCACCCACCCCAGCCCCCAGCCTCAAACCCGCCATGCAGTTACCACCGCCGTTCATTGCCATTTATTTACAATTACCTCACTATGTACATTTTTAACCTAAGAAAGGTCAAAATCAAACATTTTTTGACAAATATCAAACCCACAGCCCCCTCCCGGGCCCGCCGCGCCCCTCCTCTGGGGTCCGCACCCCCCCGGTCAGCAGCGAACACCCCCCGCCCACGGGCGAGGCCCCTCTACACACGCAGGGCGCAGCGCGGCGCCGTGACTTCCGGTGACGCGCAGTGACGCAATATGCGGAAGGCGGAAGTGGAGGGGTTGCCGGGGTAACGAACGCCGGGGCGGCCCCCGGAGGTGGGGGGCTGCGGACCGCGGCCATGGGCGAGCTGGGCCCGGACGATGGGGCCGGGAACACGTACAGCCTGCGGCCCAGCCTGCAACGCCGGTGAGCCGCGGAGGAGCCGTGGGTGCTGGGGGGGGTGGTCCTGGGGGGCTGCGGGGAGGGAGGGGGGTGCCCCGGGGGTTTGGGCCTGGGGGGGGCAGCCCTGTGGGAGCTGCGGGGGGACGGTCGGGGTGGAGGTTCTGGGCACAAGGGGCTGATATGGGGCTATGGGGGCTGGGCTGGGAATGGGGGAGCCCCCGGGGCTTGGGGACTGGGGGGCAACTGGGCTCCCAGAGCTACTGGGTTGTGAAATGTAGGGGGATGTGGGAGGGGAGGGGGGCACAGGGAGGGGATGCCGCTGAAATGGCAGCTTCTGATGGGGCTGGTTTTGCCCCTGTGTTTGGGGGTGTTTGTCTTTTGGTAGGGGTGGTTCAGTATCTCCAGCTTAGCTGGGTTGGGGTTTTTTTCCCCCATGGTTTTTCATTTGTCATTTTTTCTTTTTGATATGTGAAAGCTACATTTTCCCATGTGGGGTTCTGTATGTTTCTACACGTTGTGTAAACTTTCTGGGCCTTCTGTTGCTGTTTTTGTGCCCTAATAGATTTAAATCGTCCACTGTAAAAGAATGCATCCATGCGATACTGAAGGAGAAGCTGGCCAATGTACAGTACGTCCCGGAAGAAATGTCTCAGCTCACAAAGTCTTTATCAGAGACAATAAAAGACAGACTGAAAGGTAGGGAGGTGTGCTGGAGAAGCTGTTTCTTATTGTGTCCTCTCCTTTTGACAAAATCCTTCTTTCCTCCTTTATTCTTGAAATCTACTTTTTTCTCCGTTGACTGACTCGAGTCGACAGTTATGAAACATTCTGGCCTATATACACACGTTCCTTGCCTGGGGGACTAGAAATCTCATTACGGGCTGGTGTGGGGGCTGCAGGGGCAAAGAAGCTGCTTTAGAGAGGAGGAAGAAGTGATGCTTCTTGCTTCAATAAACAGAACGATTCCAGCTGGTTTTCTGCTGTAAGTTCGATCAGAGTTGGGTCAGAGTGGAACAGCAGGGAGATCAGAACAAGGGCCAGTGGGAGCAGCAAACAGGGAGAGAGTTAGGAGCACAGTCAGCTAAGGAGGGGCGTGACCACAGCCTTACAGCGCTGGGAAAAGGTCGTGGTGGTGCTGCACAGGATGCACTCCAATATTTTTGAGTTCAAGAGCTAAACTTCAGGCTCCAGCAAGTGTTTCCTGTGTTCAGTGCTGGAACAAGTACATAGATGTGAGCTGGCACAGTCACTTATTTCTTTGCCTTCCTCCTGGGGACCTGCTGGTGCTCCATCTGCTGGCCTGGCCTGACGTGGTGGCACAGAAACACTGTCACCTTTGGTAGGAACGGTGGAATGATGATTCTCTCAGAGTTACGCATCTGCTTTAAAACCAGCAGCAGCTGTAGTCCCAGCATGTGTTGATGGGGAGCTAATATGCACAGAGCTTGGCTTCAGTCATCTGGAAACACACGTGCGGTAGCCTGAAGCGAGACGGGCCTGGTGTGGCGTTGTATCAGCTCTGATAAGCATTGACAGGGTGGGCATTGCCAGCCCCAGCACGCTGTGTTCAGTTCTCCAGTGGAAACAGTGCACCAGAGCCTCCCTGGGACACTGCTTTGTTGAAGACAGGCATTAGGATCGATATTGTATTTTAAACGTGCTCATACTGGTTTGGCTGCTGGAACACTGCCATGGCCTGATTGGATCTGGCCTGTGCCCCAATTTCTTCACTATTGTAAAACAACTGCAGATCTCTGTGGCCTTTTATCCCAGCTCAGAAGCAAAGGAAACACCTCTGTGGCAGAAAAATCTCTGCAATACCTTTGCATCAGAACAGTTTTAAAATAAGACTAACTTCTCAAATTGCACTTTGTCCACCACAAGCCTTATTTAAATTCTTTCCAAGTGTTCAGATCTTGAAAGTTGTCAAAGTAGAATGCTTATGTATAGCGTGGCTGCTCAGAGCTGTCTTCTGCCTTAGATCCATCTTTTGACAGATGTCAAATACCCCGTTCACCCTTTAACTCCAATGAGACCATCGTTCCACCTAGGAAAACGAAGCCGTGAGGCAGTCTGTCCACTTTACCAAATGCAGGGACTTGCACAGGACACTGCTTTCTAACCAGAAATCTTTAGCTTTTCATGTTCTGTTTTGGGCTCACTATGACTTTTTTCCTTTCTCTCCAGAGGAGGGATTTGACAGGTACAAAATGGTGGTGCAGGTTGTGATTGGAGAGCAGAGGGGAGAAGGAGTGAAGTAAGTTTTGCATCTTCTAATTGCATTTCTATCATTTTTGTTGAGTTTTGAGACTGTTTTTTTTTTTTCTTTAGAAACTGCTTCCAACCTTCCTAGGATCTCTCTGTGGATGATAAGGTGTAAAGCACTTTTCTCTTGAAGTGGCAAGTGAGAGCTTAGACTGTGGCTGATTGAATTATGAAATACTGAAAAGCGTTTGTGAGGAGTGTTGCAGAAAGGCATTTTCCTTTGTATTCATTAGAGCACGCACCCAGTCCATTCTCAGTGCCCTGCTGGAGCACAGACTGTGGTAACTCACTTCTGTCTAAAGCCAAGTTTCCATAAGCACTTTATTTGTATTTAATTCCCTCAAGTAGGCGTTTTTCAGAAGTTTAGATTTCTGTAATCCCCGTGCAATGCTGTCATGAGAATCAATCATGACTGTGGGTGCTGGGCACTTGCAATCTAGCTCCAGATGCCTGCAATTAGTCAGAAGAATTCCTCTTGGCTGCAGTAGTGGGCTGTAGCTTTCCATTACAAGTGAGTAGGGAAAAGACAAAAGAGAACAGCCCACAAGGTTTATGTGCTTTATCTCCTGGGCTTATCTTTATTATTGTGCCTGGTACTCCAGCAAAAGATAAGTGCAGCAGAGCTGGAATGAGATCTGCTGCCTCAGTGTTCTGGAGGTCAGGCAGGAGTGTCTGTACCTGCTGCTCAGGGAATGCCTGTCTGCAGGCAGTCTGCTCCAGAAGCACCGTACCAGGGTGAATGGTTCAATGAGGTGGTCTGATTTGAGATGTGAAGCCCAGCAATGCAGACTGATAGAGCAGTTGCAATAGGCAGGAGGCAAAACTGAAGCATGATCACAAACATCCTTCATGCAAAATACCGGGTAGCCAGGATATACCAGAGGCAAAGTGGAATACTGGACTAAAAAAAGAGCAGAATGACCCTGAGGGCTAAGGTAATGGGAAAAAAAAGGTGAAATTCAACAGTCTTAGGAAAATAAGTCATACATATAGGGACTGGGAATAACACACTGTGCCACAAACAGGGATCACATCAGCTGAGACTTGTCTGGGGCAGTCAGGGAGCTGGGCAGGTGCAGCAGAGAAAGGGGAGGGTCAATGATATTAGACAAGGCAGCAGCGGCACCTCGTCTGTAATATCCTGTTACAGCTTGGTGCTTGCCTTCGTGGTAAGGCTTAGACCGAAGCAGGTGTAGAAAAAGGCCAGCAGGATGGTCAGGGAACAGAGAGTATAGATAAGAAAGGACTAGAAAAGCTTAGCTCGTGGTCTAGTAACACGACGTCTGCCAAGGAATATGATAGCTCCCTATAAATAAATTGGGAGTATGTACTAGGAGGGTGCAGGAGGTGAAGGACAAGAACAAATAAGTTAAATTAGCCACTGATATGCATAGGCCAGGAGTCAAATGTTCTTAAGAACCATAGCGATGGGGTTTCAGCCCTGTTGCCCATGGGAGGTGGCAGGGTTGGCAGCTGATGGGTTTGAAGATGGAGCTTGATCAACATGCAGAGGGAGTTGCAGCATGTGGGGATCTAGGCTCAGGATTCAGAAGAATTGCTTCCTGTTTCCTCTGTCTTTAAAGCAAGCTCCATTTGCTTTTCAAGAATAGTATCTGTGGTCACTTAGGTCCTTCCATGTGAACTCCTGGGTAACAGCTCCGCTCTGTCTCCTTTGTCTAGCATGGCTGCACGATGTTTCTGGGATGCTGACACTGACAGCTATGCTCACGATGTGTTCATGAATGTAAGTACCAGGGGAAAGCCAAAGGCTTTTGTATGAGAGGCAGAGTGACCTCAAATGTGGAGTAGAAAAAAAACAACCACTGGAAGGAAGGAACCAAGATTCAATTGAAACAGTATGATTTACATCGTCGTTCACAAAACAGATATAATATCCAACACAGTAAAACTTTTTTCCCCAGCAAGTTGTACAGTACTGTACAAAAGTCGTTCTAGTTCCACCATTTTACAGGTGGGGAGAGGAAGCACGAGAGATAAAGTCTCGTATGCTTCCTGAACTGCTGGCATGGTGTATGGCTGGAATCCAGGGCTGAGCAAAAGTCAAGGTTTTATTTTATCATTATTTTATTTTAAACTGACACCTAGAAAGGTGTCACACACCTCAGGTGTGTGAGGTGTGTGGACAGGGTAAACTGAGGCATTTCTGGCATTCAGACACACTGACCAGGGTCACACCACAAGTGAGGTGAACAAGTAACTAAAAAGACAGAAAATTGCAATATAGTGTAACCAGAAGGTTATACTCTAAATGTTCCCTTATTCTGACACGGAGCCTTTCTCTGTTTTCCCCAGGACAGCCTGTTTTGTGTGGTAGCTGCATTTGGCTGCTTCTACTATTGAAGATGGCAAACATTGCACAGAAGGACAGAGGTGGGGGAGAGTGCTTTTTAGGGTATTTTTTTTGTTAACGTGCACAAAAGCATCATGTTCTTCCTTTAGTACCTAGTGAAGTAACAGCCCTACAAAAGCATGGCCTACACCTGTTCCACACACTGCATCATTCCTTATTCCTTGTGGATATTGATGTAGCTTTAAGCACAATAGTATTATGTCCTTTATTTAAAACACCCTTCGTTTTTATATAGTGTGTTGGTTTTGTCCTAAAAAGGTGTATTGCCAATAGCCATTGTTTCTAAGGCAGACTCAACTTTTGCCTCGAAAGGGTTCTGTTGTTTTTATTTTTGTTAATTTTCTCAAATGAATGAAATATTTATAAGAAATGTAACATAATAAATCTATGTATTTAATATTTCCTCTCCTGTGGGTTGACCCTTGCCATTTCCACCGTTTGTCCTTTTCCTCCACTCTCCCAGATGCACCAGCCTTGACTGTCTGTGCTGCTCAGGTGAGGGTTTTCTGAGGCTTCTCTGTAAATTAACCCATAAAGCCAGCCTCGTATTCTGGTTATCCCGATTTGCACCTGTGGCTCCCTTAAAATTTGAGCTGTGCATCCCAGCTAATTGTCACATGAGAAGATACTAACTGATAGGAGGAAAAGGTATTTAGGCCATTGGGTCTGGCCAGCAGCTGGCACAGCACACTGACTGCCGAAACTCCTCCCGGCTGTAACTCCTCATCCGTTTGGTGCAATTTGGCACCCCTGGGCACTGTGAGTAGTCCCTCTCATTGCCCTCTTCAGCAGATGCTGCAGTGCTTTTTCCATCCTTGCCTCTCTGTAATTGTTTTGGGATGTGAGGGTGGATGTTTGGAGCCCAAGTTGATTAGGACCCCAGCCTCAGGAGGGAGCAGTAGAAAAGGAGTGCTAAAGCCTCCCCTCTTCCCAAAAGTTAGAGGATGGGGTTGGTTTGGGTACCACCAGAGTGCATGTCAGGTGCCCATCGGAAAATGGGATGAGTTGCTGTGTGGCGATGCCTGTTCTCTCTGTGCTGACTGAGGAGCAAACACAGCTGAACAATTTCAGTGGTATGAATGACTTTGAGAGTGCTGAAGTTGGGTGAGGGGAATCCTGCATCCCACCCTCACCCACTGCTGGAGCAGAATGCACGCTGCCCTGCAGCTCTTGGAAAGCAGGGAGCGATTGTGATGCATCCTCTCGAATCAGTCAATACTGGAGGCAGCACACTCTATCATGTTTTATTGAAAGTTCTCGTTTTCCTCTGATGGGAAATAGAGGGTGACTCCCCGCGTTGCTCCGCAGCTCCAGCTGCAGAGAGGGTGTAATGGCACCTTTTGGTTTGTGTGTGAACCTGGGAGCGCGAGTTTTGCAGAACAGCGAAACCCTCCACTTCAGAGATCCTTCCCAGGAGATGATGCACACCCTCGAACTCTTGTTGTGACACTTTCATCAAGTCCCAGTGACTAAATCACGATTTTCCACTTTGCACTCACTCTGGTTTGGAGGCTTTTGCCAGCAGCTTCCCAAAGGCGTTGCACAAAGCAGGTCGGAGCCTGGGATGTTCAGCTCCCTTGGCCGTGGCTGGGTAACGGGTGCCGGGTTTCCCCCGACAAAGCCCAGGCAGCTGCCGCAGCTGCAGACCGGTGCCGCTGGGCAGGACCGGGCTGCGGGGGCCCGGAGCCGCCAGCTCTGCCCGGGGAGTGCCCGGCTCCTCCTCCCGCAGCCCCAGATTTACATCTGACAGGCGAGGGGCCGCAGGGCAGCGCTGTGGCCCGCAGCAGCGAGCCCCCGGTCCGAGCGCCGAGCCCCGGCTCCCCCTCGACCCTCGCAGACCAGCCCCGGGGGCGGAGGACCCGTTGTGAGCCGGAACGGAGGTTCCGGGCGCGATTTTCCGGGGCGCATCCGGTCCCTTCCTGCCGCCCCGGCCCGACACGCAGCGGCTCCGCCCGCCGCCCCGTTGGCGTTGGCGGGAGCGGGGCGGGGCCGGCGGCGGGAGCGGCGGCGGCGGCGGCGGCGGGGCCGGGCTGCGGAGGCGTGTGCGGCCGGGGGCGCTGGTAGGGGGGCGTGGGGGCTGCGGGGTCGGGGCACTCGCTGTGGGGCCGGAGGGGTGCCCGTTGCGGGGGTGGGAGGCAGGTGGGTGCTTTCGAGGGGGGGCACATGAGGGGTGCGGGGCGAGGTGGGGGTCCCTCCCCAGGGCACAGGGACGGGGACAGGCGCGGCGGGCTGGCTGTGGGGCAGGGGGGCTCCGGGAGGTGCAGGCAGGTGGGGATGGGGGGCACCTGGCTTCAGGCAAGGGGGTGATGGCTGAGGGGAGGGGGCACGGTGCCCTGCGTCCCTTTTGGGGGGGCTTGGGGAGAGGCTGGGGCTCGGGCAGGGTGCTCGGGGGGTGGCAGGAGGAGGAGACGGCAGCAGATGCTTTGGGAAACTTTTGGAGGACACCCCCAGGGCTTGGAGCGTGGGGGTTTTGGGGGACACCCCCCAAGGTAGGGGACACAGCCAAGGGCTGGGGAGGAGGTGGCCCTGGCTGCGGAGAAGGAAGGTGTGACCCAGCTGCTGCGCAGGCCTGCATCCTCTCTAACCTGCTTTTTGTGGCCATCAAAGTCCCGGCTGCGCTGATTAATGGTTTTGTAATTAGAGTTAAAGTCTGCAGGAATTGTGAGGGCTGCGATGCTTCTCTGGGTGCCATGGCTCACTGTGGAGGGAGATGCGGGATGCTGCAGGTGGCCTTCCCTCCTCTGTCCCCTCCGTGTTGGCTGGCGAAGGCTGGTGTGGTGGGGAGCAGGTGCCGCTGGGTTTCCATCCGCACCACGCCAGGGCCTGACGACAGCCACCATGTTTGCATCTGAAATTCTGATGGCAAATACGTGTGCTTTATTTCCTGAAGAAATTTCCTCTCTATACACAACTATTAAAATTAATTACTTGGAAGTTTCTTCATCTGAGATCTAGATTGGAATTGTCTTGAAGTGACTGTAGAATGAGTCACAAACAGTCATTGTTAGGGCAAGGATTTGCTATTGATGTGTAAAACCTACTAAAAACATTTTTCCTCCTGCAGTTTCAGAAAGCTCTGTTTCTAAGCTCTAGAAACAAAACACAATACAACACAAAAGTCAAGGCAGAACCACTGCCCAGCCCCAGCAGCAGAGGCTTTGTCCCAGTGCCTGAGGGTTATGATGTACCCAGAAGGGCTGTCAGTTCGCGGGGAAGGTCTTGCCAGCAGTTTCTGGGGTTTTTTGTGTATATTTCATAGCAGCACTGCTGTGGTTGTTGGTGAAAAGCAGCATCCTCTCATCGACAGCAGGACACGGGTACCAGATCTTCAGCATACCTGGGGAAATGTTATCAGCCTGCTGCAGCAGTGGAGGATGCAAGGCTTGGGCGTTCGTTTTACCCAGAGCAGCTGAAGCAGCCTCTGTTTTAAGTGTAGGGAGGACTCTGCTGCCAGATCCTGCAGTAACCTTTAGAAGGGGCTTGAGCGCTTGGACCACCTAAGGTAGAGCAGATGCTGACCGTGGTGAGAGAAACCGTGCTGGGGACAGGTGCAGTCTTCTGGAGGTGAGCAGGCTGGGTCACAGCCGTTAGCACTCTGTTTTTAAGCAGATGCTCTCGGTCTGGAGATTGGGGCAAATCTGGGTCTCACCAGAATGGGTGTTGCCGGGAAGATTGGGTAAGATTTTTAAACACAAACTGAAGAGAGATCCCAGTCTCTCCCAGTAATTGTGTACAGGTTAACCCTCATCTTGTAAACAGGCTTTCATCAGTTCCTCCCTGTGAGGAGTCTTCTGTCATTAACCTCTTCTGAGTCTTTCTGGCTGCAACAGATCTCTATGGGGCTTCACACCAGTAAGATTAATCATAAACTGGGGTTGGAGGTGGGGGAGAACAGGGGGAAAAGGATTCCCTTCTCCCCATGACCAAGGAGTGCAGGGATGTTTAGGAACTTTACAGCCTGGCAGGGAATTATCTGAAGTGACAGGACTTCTTCCTTGTCCCTGAGGCTCTGGCTTACGTGCAGTCCATGTGTCAAGGCGATTCTTCTCTGCGGACAGCTGGCAGAGTGCAAAGTTTAGTAGTATTTGCCTGCAGATGAGTCAGCAGAAGAGAAATAGCTGGCTCTTGTAAAGTGGAATGATCTTGTAGGCAAAGCAGCACATGACACCCACATCTGACTGTGCCAGCTCCGAAGTTCAGAGGGACGAGAGGGGAGCCTGGAGCAGGCAGTGACAGCTGAGGAGCCTGGGAGCTGGCTGGTCCGGCGCACTGGGTCTTGTGCTGACTCGGACGGTGGGTGAGAAATGCAGCAGACTTGGGCTGGAGCATTTACTGGGTTGTTGCAGTAAGCTCTTGGTGTGCACAGGGTTCGAGTTAAAGTATCAGGATTTATTTTGCCTCAGCAGATAAATCTGCAAGTGAAAAGCAGCAGAAGTAGTCTTGCTGCTGCACCTAGATTTGCAGATAATATTCTTCAAGGAATTTCTCCAGACGTCAAAACACAAAGAATGCAGATGGGCAAGGTCCTCGTGCCCTCAGTGTGCGTAGGGTGCAGAAGTATCTGGTCTGCTTCTCCGGTACAGTGTGAGGCAGGCAGTTCTCTGACCCACCAGGGCTAAACAAAATACCAGTACTGTCCCTGAAGATGCCAATGGTGAGATGAGGCTTTGGCTAAGCAAGAAAATTTGCTGCACGTGTTCTGACCTCCTCCATCTGCCAGAAGTGTTGGCTTTGGTGTTGAGTTTAAATTCCAGCTGGGATGATGGTATAGTTAACTCACACTAAGGAAAGAGCTTTAAATTCCTTTCCTGCCTATGTATTTTTTTTTCTTTGTGGGAATCAATGCTTGTCCTTCTTCCCTCCCACGAGTGGCTGCGTTTCAGGGGGAAATGAGCTTTGTAGTATTACTCTTAGCAAAGCGATGGATGATTTCTGAAGGCTGTTATTGATGCAGTTCAAAGAAAATTCCTATTTCTCCCTTTATCACCTTCCCCTCCTTAATTCAATATCTGCTCTTGGGGACTAAGAGGAGTGATTCCCTGGCAGGAGAGCAACTCCTCCCGCCCGACAGTCAGCTGCTCCCCGCAGAGCCCGTACAACTCAAGGTGAGCTAGCTGGCAGGTGATGCAAGGCGCTGCTTTGATACAGGATGGGCACAAAGAAATAAGTTTCGGAAGCAAAGCTCTGGGAGTTTTTTAAAGCAGCACAGAGATTGTGACTTGCCCATGGCTTTTCTGAAGGGGACGCTTGATAACTTTGCTCCTAGTGAGCAGTTTGTCATATTCTCAGTAATGCAGGAGGGCGATGCCTTAGACAAAATGGAACAATGTTAGTATTTTACAGCACCGCTCTTTCTTCTGGTTATGCCTGTTTTTTTAATCTTGGAGTTTTTCACAATGAGCTTTAAGAGCTATCTTCTCTTCTTCCTCCTCCATCTGCTGCAAATGTAATTAATTTTAGAACAGTCAGTGTTTTATGCATTTGGGGAAGCAAAGCTGTGTTAAGCTCAGCTACAGATGCTGGATCCCATTGTTGGTAAGTAATTGTTTGGGGTGCTATCTGAATCATTTGGGTCAAAATGAAACATTTTAAGATCAGTAGATTTATCGCAATAAGTGTGTTTTTAAAAACATGTTCCCAGTTTTTAGTGAAGATGAGTTTGGTGCTGGGAGGACTTCCCAGAAACACACTAGCCACAGGATAGAGGTTTTAAAGCTCTGAAGGGCAGGAAAATTGTTGTTTAATTTCTGTATTAATTTGCGTAATTACCAGAGCTGCGTCACTCAGGAGGTGCCCAGCCCAGCTCCCTGGACACTGCAGAGGCTCCTTCAGCAGCATCTGGTCTGTAACACCAGAGCAGATAGAGCATATTTACACCATCCTCAAAGCTGGTTTTTCCCTTGGTACATCAGGTAGAGGTGCTGCTGCTCCGGGGTGGCTGGTGCTGCATGACCACTGCTGCTTATTTAATGGGAAGCCAGTCCGTTCGCTTAAGCTGTTGTTTGCCATCATTTGACTACTTATCCCCTGAGAAACAGAAAAGTGAGTTAGAGTGGAGGAAGGCGGATGGCTGGGTGTGCAGGGGGGTTGGAAGAAGCTGTTGGAGGTTTGTCCTGGGCTCGGACGGCGCTGCTGTACATCAGCAGAAAAGACAGTGTTGCCATTGCCGTAACCTGCAGCTCTTGGCTGGCCCTGAGCTCTGCACCCAGCAGCAAGATGCTGGCGGTTACTCAGCACAGAGTGTCCTTGTGTGCAAAGGAGCCTGAAGGGGGTCAAGCTCGCATGGGAAGAGTTTTACCTGGTTGTGCGTGGAGGTTGCTACGTCCGTGTTTCAGCACCGAAGCCTCTGCCAGTGCTTTGTCGGGTCTTGCTGGACAGGGGTTCAGAATGACCGTGCTCAGCACATTAACAGACCTCTTAATTCTCTCTGAAGGGAAGGAAAGTGAGTGGTCAGAGACCAACAGGTGACTTGAAGCACGGTGAAATTTTTTTGACCAAATAACAAGAAGATCTGCTGTTTCACCCCGCTGTTCCCATGGTCACTGGGGTTGTTTGAACCAGAGGCAGAGGTCTGCTGCTTTTTGTGAACTGGAGGGTTTCTGCTAGGGTCATAGTGGTGGAGTGAGTAACTGATACAGAGCGTGCTTGCAAGGTGCCACCTTGCAAAACTGAAGAACGACTTGTGTCATACCCTGTGTTTTCGCAGAGGCATTCTGGAAGCTGCTGTATTTATAGCCCAGATCTTGCCTGGAAGTTAAATGTTTGCTTAAGTGTTTGAATACTTGGAGCTCAGGGCTGCAAACTCTTTTTGCCCGAGATTGCTCTTGCACACTCCCGTATGTTTGTCTGTTAGGAAATAGTAAATTAATTACTGGAATGGAAGAAACTCAGCAAACTTGACTTGGAGGCATTATGGAGTGAATGCTGGATGGCTCATGTGGTTCTGGAATGTCCTTGTGGCTGCTCTTCACTGTCACTTCTGTCTTCCTAGTATTTTTTTGGCTTGCCACTCACGTAAGGTTCTCTTTTCCTGTTCCTAGTGCATTGTGTTAGGTCTAGCAGAGCAGTGTGGGATACTTATACACACATGGGCCAAAACCAGGTCAGTTGTGTTTAGCCCTAGCGCTGTCGGTAAGGTATTATCCTGTTGATGGTGGGTGGGGTTGCACTACGTTCACGTGTTGTTAAACTGCGTTTGACTCCTTACTTTGGAACGTTCCTTAACCTGGAGTCGTTTGCGCTGGAGTAAGTCCGATTGCTAGATCTGCTTCGTTACAGCTCTCTTTCACAAAGCCCTTCCTGAGGACACTCCCAGCTCGCCCCAAACAGGAAAAGCCAGCAGAGACCCTCTGCCAAGGAGAGGGGTGGTGTTCAGAGGGACATCTCCCCCTTCTCATACCTCGTACTTGCCCCACCTAAAGTGTTCCAGCACACCCACTGCACGTGGGTGGGGAGATGTTTTACATTCCACATGGCTCATGTTATTAGGATGCTGAGGCTCACACATCAGCATTGTTCCTGGGCAGAGGGGTCATGCTGCTCCCGGGAATGGCAGAAATGCCATTTGCTGCACTGGAGAGCTGCACGCTTCCAGTGAGCAAGAGAGAGAACGCTGCTCTTCAGTTAAAAACTTTACAAATCGGGCACCCATTTCTGACTCCTGCAGCGGCTGAAAAGGAAATGTTTGCTGCTATGCCTTTATAAATGCCCAGCTTTGCTTCAGCTGTGTGAAGTGCTGGGCTTCCTAACGCTCCCAGGCCCTTTTGGGAAGGTACAATGACCCCAGCTCAAAAGCATGGATGGCTTACTTCCAGATAGCTGTCATAGTTTCTGTCCCAAACTGGTTGTCTGTCTATCTGTTAATCACAGAAGCAGTTCAGCTGAACCACCACTAATTACAACCTGGTACACAGAGTGCCAGAAGTACATGTGCCCTGATGTGGTGTCAGCAGCTGCTTCACCGTCGGCTGAGTCACCACTGCGGTGGGGACAGGGGACGAGAGGGGAGCATGGTGGCAGCCATCCCAAGGTGAACTGTCCCCACTGGGGAGCTGCAGCTTGGTCTTACACAAACAACAAAGCAAATAGCTTTGTTATTGAAGTTATGACCGTGGGTTGTGCTCCTTCCCTTGCCCTTCTCCTTCAGCTTAAACCTGCTCCCTCCTCTCATCAGGGTTGGACAGGGATGCAGCAGCCCACCAGCTGTCTTGCTGGGTGAGGGCACAGAAGGGAAGAAGAGTGTTTGCATTGATCTGAGTGAGAACAGGGGAGGGCTGAATGCAGACTGGGCATGCCTTAATCCTTAGGTTGCTTTTCAAATGCTAAAAGAGCATAATTAACCTTGTAGTAATGATTTATAACTTGCATTGCAACTCTTCTGCGAGTTTCTCTCCAGCCAGCTGACTGCTGCACGCTTCTCTCTTTAGAACAGCTCCGAGGTGCATTAAATGATTCAGTATTCCCACCAGGCACTGTTTGTCAAGCCTTGGCAGCTGATGCCAAATACGACTGGCTAAGCCCCTTGTTAGGTGGCTGTGTCTTTGCGCTGACCTTCTGTGCACTGTGCCTGCTGTTGACTGATTCTGCTTTGGAAGAGCTGAGAAATATATCTTTTTTCTCTCTCTCTCTTCCCCCCCCCCCCCCTTCATTTTGTTCAGTTCTTACTGGACGTGCTTGGCAAGATGGAGCCACCGACGTCCTCCAGGCTGAATTCCCGAAAGAGAAGAAAAGATGGATCTGGCCCTAACGGGGCGGCAGAGCTGGATGGAATCCCTCCAAAGATGTCCCGACGCTCATTCGTAAGTAAGCAGAGATGGGAGCTTTAGGTTCCTGCAAGATTAGGACGTTGAACCATAACAGCAGAAAGATAAATGTGATGGTTTTTCTGTGGACAGAGAAAGCAAGGCGGGGGAAAGAAGCAAATGACTGTAGCTCTCCTTCTTGCAAATCCAGTTTAAAATCTTCCTTTGTTCATACTAACAACATGCTTACAACGTGGGCTTAAATTAGGTCTGAGGCAAGCATTGCTAAGCTGCTTTTGTGGTGTGTCCGGCTTGTTTGTAGTCACTTAAGCTGAACCCAAGCAGGCATGCGTATAGATAGCCACATGTTACAAATGGAGAAATAAACATTTGCTTCTCACAAATGGGTTTTCTTAAGTGACCCGGTGGGATGGGGGAATAGTCCAAACAAGCACCCAGCAGCTCCTGGCACCTTGCAGAAAGCAGTCCGGCTCGAGTCAGGGGAGCTGCAGGAGGGTCTGAAGGCTGTAAGCACCTGCAGAAACAATCTATTGAATCCACAGTTTGAAACTGGGAAAACGACTGTTCATTTGTTTCTCTTGGTCTGGCAGGAGACTGCATTTCTGTTGCTGACACCTCGGGAGTGTTAATTAAAAACAAACAAACAAACAAAACCAAACCAAGATGATTTCTCCTTCTAGATCAACCTTGGGATGGCTTTAACAAGCTAAAGCCAGTGGGGTCTCTTCTGAAGGGGGTCTGTGCCAGTTAATGCCAGTGCAGAGAGTTGACTTTAACTTGTCCTTGCCGTAATACTGCGGTGATGGGCTTTTTACAGCTCTTCCCTGCCCTCTTCCTGGAGCTGTCCTGCCTGTCACTTGTGCTCTAGTTGTTCTGTCCTTATCTTTTTCAAAAGCCAGCTACCATCCCTGCCACGTCGTATTGGGGTCATAGTCCTTGGCAAAATACAGTGATGTGTTGCAGGTTTCCTCTTTGATAAGAACGTTTTGCTCTTCAGCAGTACCTCAGTCTGTCCCAGGGCACTCGACAGATGGTAACAAAGCAGGAGCAGCACCAGCAGTGAGAACTGGGGAGACAGGCATTGGGAATTGAGGCTTGAGGCGCTGCATGGCGTATCCCACAGAGCCTTAAATCCTTGACTGTTGTCAAAACCCACCTTGTCCCTCTTGGAGACCCTCATGTTTCCATAAGGAAAGAGAAGCGGATGGGTTATTCCATGGGGAGCTCTTGCTGTTCACATTGGTGTCTGTCCTGTGTTAGACATAAAGCATCTGTCTATGACCAGCACAGGACAGGCACTATCTAGCCACTTTCTAAGCTTTCTAGCCTTTTTTTTTAGCTGCAGGGCTAGCACAGACCTCCTGAGGAAAGATTTTTTTTTTTTCTTCCTTTTGAGAAAGATTTAGTAATTGTAGCAAGAGTAATAGTGTTGCCTAACTGGGACATTACCTTGAAGCTTTTACCGCTCCCTGCTGAACAGCTGNGCACAGACCTCCTGAGGAAAGATTATTTTTTTCTTCCTTTTGAGAAAGATTTAGTAATTGTAACAAGAGTAATAGTGTTGCCTAACTGGGACATTACCTTGAAGCTTTTACCGCTCCCAGCTGAACAGCTGGCTGGCAGTGTTCCCCTAAAGCAGCGGGGCTCAGCAGCAGGTGGTAGTAACAAGCCTGCTGACACGTAAACCTGTTGTATTGTGCACATCGAGTTGAGTCCTGACCCTCTTAGGTGGTGCAGAAGGAGGGCAAGACTGTGGCAGGAGCTTTTGAGGGCACTTTGTGATAATTTTGATAGGTTTTTCAATGCTCTTCTTCCTAGCTTCGTATCAGGTATGTGCCAATCGAACTGCAAAGAATCTGGTTTTATTCACAAGTCCCAGAGAGAAGGACAGAGATGAAAGGAGAGACCTGCAGCCCTTAACCCGACAGTAAGGGTCCTGGTAGAGGAGGTTGTGTGTGAAACATGGGTACTAGAGCCTCAGTAAGTTAAAGGAGATTTTCAGCAGCCCGTGGTTGCGTTTTCCTTTGAGCGCTCTAACAAGGAATGACATTAGCAATAACAGCAGCACTGGTCGCAGTGGTGCTGGGCACTGTGGCAGGATGCTGCCATGGCACGGGAAGCCAGAGGGGAGACTGCTGATTAGCTTTTTACAGCTTGAAGGTGTTATTGTCATGATCTGCAAGCCTGTTTCCTAGTCTTCTGGCTCAGGAAAAGTCCATTGCTGCCTCGCACCTTCCTGCTGGAGGGAGATTGAACTGTTTGTTCTGTTATGGGAAGGGCAGATGTTTTGTTTCCATTCAGCGGAGACCAGAAATGATACCTGGACTTCAGCTGCTGATTAAACACACAGCTGTGGTCGAGCTAGCAGATTAGAGGGGTTTTCCTGCGGCGGTTGTAGATATTCTGCCACAGACTGAGGTCAGCCTCTCACTGTGTAAGGCTCAGAAATGGGTGACGATAAACACAGTCCCTGGGAATGTGTGCTCCTGTTGGCGTTGCTCTTCTGCTCATTCCTGTACTCAAACTGAGGAGCTGTTACAATTCCTACATCACAGCACAAGCACTCAGGCTCAGCAAAGCCATGCTCTTGCCTGGGTGGGCATAGCTGGAGCTGTGACAGTGAGCTTTGATGATGCTTGGCTTGTGCTGCTGTGAGCTGCTTTTTGTCAGAAATCTGTTTTTGCCAGCTGTAGATCTGAGCCTCCAGCTTTCTTGGGTTCAGTGTGACTGCCATCTTCTTAACTCTCCTCTCTCTCACCCTTGCTAAACTCAGGCTCATCACCCCACAGGGCTGTTTTGAGGCTGAACACTAATTAGTCTTTCAGTCCGTGTGTTGGAATCATGCAGAGGCACAGTGAGTCAGTCGGTGACTAGGACACTGCAGTCGCAGTGCTGCTGCTGCATCCTGCGCTCACCTCTGCGTTCTCACCGCGAACCTTCTCTGGCTGTTTAGGGACTGAGGGAACCGGCTCCGTTTTCAGACGAAGTGGAAATCGATTACAGCAAGCCATACGCCAGAGTAACATATGAAGAAGCGATGAGAGGGACCCCTCGTAAGTAAAAACAAAAAAAAAACAGACTGGAAGGAGATTGTATGAATGGTGGGGTTTGGGGGTGGGTATGATTTTGATATCTCTGAGACCAAACCAACCTTGTGTGTCAGACCAGGTTTGCAGCCAACGGCTTAGTGAATGTGTTGGTGTTCAGATAACTGTTCCCACGTGAAACTGGGCCTGCCAGTACAACTGGAATTGGAGCTTGTGTGTGTGAGGAGCTGTACCTTCACCAGTAAGACTGTTGGAAGCAGAGAGATATTTGTGTTCTACCTCTCCCCGTGCCACTGACAGCTATAGAGTAGTATCAGAGCTAAACATTTTTCTGTGCTACTTTTCCGGAGGCAGCTTAAAGTTAAGCATTTTAAAAATCATCTTTTCTGAAATTTGACATGGGCAAGTAAGACCATCATATGTCTTTGTCCAGAATGTCCCATTCTAGCCTGGATTTGAATTAAAGTCAGTGTCATTAAACACATTAGGCCAACCCCGCAACAAGAACATGTCCTTTTATTCTCTAAACCAGGCTGGAAGAAAACACTGTTCTCTTTGCAAGTCCAAAGGATAGGCAGAGGCAGGAGTGACTCCTGAAGGATGGCTGCCTTCTCTTGCCAAATGGAGTGTGTACCTACTGCTGTCTTACTTGGCCTCTCTGTTATGGAAACAAAAAAAAAAAAATGCCACACTTCTACTTCCCTGACTCTTGCTGAGAGATGAGCCAGCTCGCTTTGAGACCTGGCAATGGTTTCCTGCGGGAGGGTCTGGCAATCCAGTGCTTTTCACAAGCTGCATTAGTTTCCCAGATGAAAGTCTCCACAGGCTGCACAAAGGTCTCTAAACAGCGATGGCTCTCCTGCAGGATAAGCCTTACAGCATGTTGCATGCTTCCTTGTTGCTGTTTGTGCCTGTGCTCGGAAACTGCAGCTGCTGCAGGTATGGAGGAAGAGGGAAGGATGTCCCAGCCAGGTTTCGAAACATGATTGCGCCTGGCAGGACCAGCCCTTTTCTGGCAAACGGAAAACTCCTGCAGTCTCAGATCTCCAGAGCCTCCTGGCATCTTCAGACTGAGATGGATTTGCTGAAAAGTAATTGTAAGAGGCTGTCCTCAAACGGAATCCTCTGGCTTGAATTTACCAACCTGCCTTTGCCTCCAGCCTTCCTCCTCCTGCCTCCCAGGCTCTGTCTCTGGGCACCTTCAGGGCCTTGCTCAGACCTGGGAGGGGGTTAAGCTCTTCTGCTGGATCTCCTCTCTGCCTCTTCCTCCCTGCAGCTCTGGTGTGCCTCTGCTCACACCACTCCTCTGGCTGCCTGGATTGGGCCAGAGAGCAGCAGGCCATTGCCAGGTTTGTTGGGTACCAAGAACGTGTGGCTTGCCGTTACCAGCAGCAAGAGAGCTGGAGTGTCCTGTGGTCCCAGGGGAGCAGAAGTTAGGGGGTCCCCTGCTATTATGTGGCTGTGCTGCATTCCCTCACTTTACCTCTGTGCTGACCGCAAAGGGAAGAGCTGCAATTTCCCCTGGTATAGGTGGCCTGAGGAAAACTTTGTTCCTCCTTGTCTGTGGATTTAGCTGATAGTGGCAGCGGTTCAGCAGAACTGTATCTGCTCTTCGTTTGGTAACCCAGCTGGGGTCTGAGTTCCCCTCTGGTAGCTCACTGCTGTGCAAAAAGTTAATGCTGCATGTGGATTTCTGTAGGAGGGAGATGTTCAGGGTTTGCTTTTCCCTTGGTCTCCCTTCACCTTGTTCCGGTGGGTATGTGGTAGGCTTTGGGTCTGGTTTTGAACATGGTTGAGTATCAGCTCTGTGCTCAGCAGCATCTGTTTCCATGTGGGAAGGCGGAGAGCCAGGTGTTTCTCTTCCCAAATCTTTCCTAGCTATGGCTCTGCATTCTGACAGTTTTCTGCAACCACCCCCGTGAGTTTAAGGAGATCCCCAAATGCCGGGATGAGCAGCAGCTGCTTCTCCAGGAAGACATTTTCACAAATCTCTCTCTGTCTCTTTGGCACAGTGGATCGCCCTGTGAGAGTTTATGCAGATGGAATATTTGATTTGTTTCACTCCGGACATGCCCGGGCCTTGATGCAAGCGAAGAACCTCTTCCCAAACACATACCTCATTGTCGGAGGTAAGCAGTGACCTTGTTGATTTTGGCTGTTGCAGGAGCACAGTTTACCTCCATCCGTGGTCGTGCATACAGATGGCAGAGCAGGGTCTCTGTGGCCTTACTGACTCCCACTGCAGCCAGTTATCCCAAATGTTCTTGGAGTTTTACTGCAATACACTGAGAGTTAGTATGTCTGAAGAAAGTAGATATATATATATATATATAAATATATGTATATAGAAATATCCTGTACCATATGAGTGCTTGAGGAAAAGATTTCTGGTCAGGGTGATCTAATATGACAGCTCTACACTGTGACAAATACCAGTGAGTTGCACATCCAAGTATCAACATATATTAGGGGCAGTTGAGCATCTGCCTCCTAAATGAGACAGTTAGAGAATGAGGAGCAGCCCCTCCATGGCTGGGTGAGCTTTGTGTCACGTGTATCACCCTCCAAGTCACCCCCTGCTCCAGCTCCCTGCTGGGGATTGCCTGTAGCTGGTCCCAAACGGGTCCTGCTGGAGTGTGGCCATAACGGGGGTTCCCTGGGCATGTGCCCAGCCACGTGGAAATCGGTGACCCCCCACTTCTCCAGATGAGAGTTCCCCTTTTGTCTGTTAGGTTCAAAGGTCTTTAGGTGATGCCGGGAGTATCCCGCTGACTGCCTGCGGGATCTAGCAGAGGTGTTTCACCCAGGCTTCCTTCAAGAATATAAGAGGAGAGAAGAAGGCTTTTCTTCTGGCTGCTGCAATGCGCTGGCCTCTGTCCGGGCAGTGCCTCTGTGCCCGTACCATCACCCACCTTACGTCAGGCTGTGCCTGGTGTACCAGGAGGGGATTTCTGCTCACGCGGCACAATGGTGTTACAGAACCAGAGCTGAGATCACCTTGAACTAGTTTTCTCCAGCACCATTAGCTTCCTGAAGCAAAATGGAACTCTGGCCCTGTGGTAGGGCGATCATGATCTCTTCGTGTCGTTTTGTTTCCTGATGATAGTTTCGCTCGCTGCTGAGGGTATTTTTATAGGGGCACTTCTGCATTTCGTGTGCGTGCTGCGGTCGTGTCTGGAAAGGGGAAGGGAGGGAGAAGAACTGAAGTAGTTGCTCCAACCTGCAAAACGCTCCGAGCTTAGAAATCTTGCAGGCAGAAAGATATCCCTGTGTACATCGACGGAAAAATAACTTCAGGCCAAACTGTTCACATGTCGATGTAGCAAAGTGTGTCACCACGCTGGGAGACTGGTGAGGAGGTGGAGGGCGATGAACTACTCCCTTGCACCGGGAACAGAGAGATGAGAGGCCACAGCCCAAGAGAACATTAGCTCTGAGCTGGGAGCAATCTCACCCGCTCTTTATCATCTGTTTGTCTAGAACATAAATACATTCAATACCAGTGAGACTGGTAATGCCTTGTTTACTTTGGAGTCTGATAACCAAATGAAACTCCCTCCTTCTCCATGTCTTCCATTGCAGATTAGGAGGACTCATTCATTTGCTTTCTCATAGAACATAATAATTCAGCTAACTTGATTTGCTGTGAGCTCACCCTTTGTTTTAATGCAACTGACCAAGAACTAGACTGTGGTGTGGCATTCTATGAAATAAGGAGCTTAAAGAATTATTTTTTTCCATGGGCTTCAGTTTCCAGGCCTGAGACATTCATGGGTCAATGAGCAGGCTCCTGCCCGATAGAGCCCCAGATGCTGTTTCATACGGGAGAGTTGTCTTCTGTGGGCTCCCTGTTCCCGGTGCTTTGTGGCTGGAAAAGCTGCGTTTGGACGGGCCAGCACCAGCCTCCGTCAGCCCCTGGCCCTGCCCGGCTGAGCAGGGGTGTGTGCGACGTCCTTTAACTGTAAAGCATTGGGGTAGGTACCTCAATCTCACCCTTCTCTGCCTGTTTTTTCAGTCTGCAGTGATGAGCTAACCCATAACTTCAAGGGCTTCACGGTAATGAGTGAAAATGAGCGGTATGATGCTGTGCAGCACTGTCGCTACGTGGACGAAGTGGTGAGAAATGCGCCGTGGACGCTCACCCCCGAGTTCCTGGCAGAGCACAGGGTAATTTGTGACATCTGTTCCATTCTGAATTTCGGTTAGTCTCTGTCTGTGCTTGCAAGAATCATCTGCTGGGTGACCTCTGCCTGAGCAACCCATTTCTGTTGGAACTCCTTAAATATAGAATGAGCTGGGTTATGGGAATCGAGTGGGTTTCTTGGGAGATTAGAAGGATTTGCTGAGCTAGCAGGTAATGTTAAAGTAAGGTAGAGATTGTGACATGGTGAAAAAGCCCGAGAGGGCTTTCTCTCTGTTCCAGGAGAAGTTGTTGCTGTTACAGATTGGTGTGAAACACGTGGTAGGGAGAGGATAACATGGGTTGGGAGGGATTTCTGGAGGGTGTCTGGTCCAACTCCCTGTTTACAGCAGGAGCAGCTTAGATCTGCATCAGCTTCCCTGCAGCGGGAGACCAGGCAAGCTGTCTTGAGAGTCTTTCATTAGTAAGATAAAGTGAAAAGAGTCTCTGACATCTGTTGAACTGCTTTTGACGGTGAAGGAGTCTCCAGGGGAGTTTGACTAGTTTCCCCCTGTTGCCATTTCTCCGTGGAGCTTAACCAGCTGTGTCCTTAGCCCCAGCCTTTCCTCTCTGGCATGTGCTTAGGAGGTTGAAATGCAATTGCCAGCGAGAGCTTGGGACTGCTCCGTGTTGCTTTTCAACAACGTGTCTTGCTGTTCTCTGTCACACCCCTGCGTGGAGACGTTGAGCAAAAAGTTGTCTCCTTTGGCAGAAAGCAGGAGACCTGCACGGTCAAAATAAAGCATTGACTCAACGTTGCTTTCTTAATTTCCAGATCGACTTTGTTGCACACGATGACATCCCCTATTCTTCTGCTGGCAGCGATGATGTTTATAAGCATATAAAAGAAGCAGGTGGGTCTGGAGCAGATTCTCCAAGGCTTCTTGTCAAAGATTTACTGTTGTTTTTCTATGGCAGGATTATGCCTGAGGGGTGGCTGTGCCCCTGTGGGAGTAAGGTCTGCCCAGGAGGCTCTGAGGGCAGGAAGAAGCCCGGCCATGGGCCCCACATCATAAAGCCAGGGCTGTTCCCTGTCCCAGGCCAAGCATTGCCAGGCATGAATTCCTGCTTCCAATGTAGTTACTGTGTTTAACAGCCACCTTTTGGAAAAATACTACAGTTTGGCATACAGGTTCTTACAAACAGAGAATGTTGTGAACTTTGCAAAGTGGCTCCTCTAGCTGATTGTTGTAAAACTCGGGGGGGTGCAGCTTATTTAAATCTATCCAAACCCAGCTGTCAGAGCTTGTTGTGTTTCCACCCACTACATTGTGGGACCCCTTGTCCTGTCCTTGTCACCACACTCTTCTAAATGGAGTAGATTATAGTCCATAGACTTTAAACCAGCTGAAGTGAAGATCTTTTCGTTAGGAGACGTGGTATTTTATGTGGTTTTTACACCTTTAGGTCAGTTCTGGGTATTCCTCGTAGTTGCAGAAAGGAGGACCCTGGTATTGTACATTCAAGGACACAGACACGGTGGTGTGAGGACAGTTAAGGAATGACATCTTTTCAGGAGAGGTTGTTTCCTGGTAGAGATGCCCGCAGTTTTTTGCCATGTGTCTCACTACAGCTGTCCTGCGTCTTATTCCCCAACTTTAGGCATGTTCGTGCCAACTCAGAGGACTGAGGGGATCTCAACATCGGATATCATCACCCGGATCGTGCGGGACTATGACGTTTATGCCAGACGGAACCTGCAGCGGGGCTACACAGCTAAAGAACTCAACGTCAGCTTCATAAACGTGAGTTGAAGTGTATCTGACCGCACGGTGCGTGAAGCAGAATCTTACAGAGTGTGGGGATGTAGAGTCTTGCCTAGCGGTAGCACAGTCCTGCCAAATACCAGTAAATGGCCAGTCTGCAGAGCTAAGCACTTGCTCCAAACCAGTGTCCCTGGAGTAGAAATTAGACTTCTTCCACCCTTGAAACTGTAAAGAGTGGACCCGCCCAGGGGACCTGGGCTTTTGCTAATACTGCTCCATTGTCAGAAAGGACATGGTGACGTTTTACCTGCTGAAAGAACTGGAGCCAGGGTGTGTGGCAAAACGCATGTTTTCTTGAATGAAGTGTTTGTTGTTCTTGGCAGCAGCTGCTGTGTGTCATCCCTCTCCTCTTCCCTCAGCCACCCTCCTAAGGCAGAGTTGTTTGTTAGGATAAGATCCGATCCTGTTCTCACTGTACTGCTCCCTTCCCGGAGCTGCAGTGTTTGAGTAGGAGAGAAGGACATGCTCAGATGCTGTGCTGAGCAGCTCCTTAGCCCACAAGCAGTATACATGGCAGAACGCACTTCTGATGCTGGAAGTAAAGTAGTAAACTTTTTTTTTTTAATCACTCGAATATTATGCCTACTTTTTAAAATACAATCAAATAAAAAAATTAAGCAGGAGAGGTAACGTCTGCTTGTCCTGTCTTTGGCATGCAACTCTGCCTCTGTTTAAAAACACTCAGCAAAAAGATTTGTGCTATCGCGATACGCAAAGAGACCGACAGCAGGTCACTCAAATCTAATCTGTGTGTTGTATAAATATTTCCCTCTTCCGTGCATTGCTATTAGATAGCGCTTATCTCTGGGTTTATTCTCCCTCTGTGTACTGCGCCAGCGCCTGCCACAAAGTCTCTCACAGCCCCACTGTGTGTCTGCCATTTAGTCTAGGGGAGAAGTGTCACTGAAGTGAAGGAGAAGTGTCACCAGACTCATGGAGATGCTGAGTCTTAAGCAGCAGTTCAGTGTAATAACACAGCGCAGAGGTGGTCGCCACTCAGAGCTGGTGAGCTGTATTCTGATCCACCGCTTACTGTACAGGAGAAGAAATATCACCTCCAGGAGCGTGTGGATAAGGTGAAAAAGAGGGTGAAGGATGTAGAGGAGAAGTCAAAGGAATTTGTCCAGAAAGTGGAGGAGAAGAGTATCGATCTCATTCAGAAGTGGGAAGAGAAGTCCCGCGAGTTCATCGGCAATTTCCTGGAGATGTTTGGCCCAGAAGGCGCGCTGGTAAGGAGCTGCTCTGGGGAAAGGGGAGAGGGGATTTTGGAGAGTTTAGCAGTCCTGTAGGGCTTCTGGAGCTCACACTCTACAGAGCAAAAGTTAACGGTGTGTTGCAATGCTCGGTGTCCTGCCAGTCTCCAGACAACTTGTCCCAGGCTGGGCAGCCTGTTTGCAGGGAGCCCTCCCCCTTACAACTGGATAATGCCAGTTACGGTTGTAGCATGAAAAGTCCCCATGTCCCACAAACCAGCCTGTAAACTGCAGCTCGTGTCCTGCAGGCCCCCGAGCAGCCGAGAGGTTGGCAGTCACTTTGTCACTGGCCAGGGATGAGTCTGAAGCTGCTTGTGTTTGCCAGGCTCTCCCATGCTGCTGGGTAGGTACCACAGGCACTTGGTGTTAGAAATGATTACAAATGGGTGATGATTACACTGTACACAGTTTCCAAAGCCTGGGGCGATGCTTGGGCTTTTTCTGCTCTTTTATTGCACAAGGTATTGAAGGGACACAACTCAAAACGCTGCACAAGCTGTAACAGCGTCTGTTTCCATCGCTGTTGGAACCATGCTAACTGTTTTCCTGCTTCCATCGCTAGAAACACATGCTGAAGGAGGGCAAGGGCCGGATGCTGCAGGCCATCAGCCCCAAGCAGAGTCCCAGCAGTAGCCCCACGCACGACCGCTCCCCGTCTCCCTCCTTCCGCTGGCCCTTTTCCACCAAGACTCCTCCTTCCTCGCCAGCCAACCGCTCCAGGAACGAGTCTGCAGTCACCTATGACATCAGTGAGGATGAAGAGGATTAAGCTACCAGCCGGGATTTGCTGCGAACCGCTAATCGCTGAATCCTAAGTCCGGACCCACTGGGGAACTCTGAGCGGGAGAGCCGTAGGAACAGGGCTGACGGTGAGCACAGGGCCTCGGAGGCACCCGCTGCTCTTAGCAAGGGCTGCTGCCTGGAAGCACATTCAAACCTCCTCTCCCTTCTCCTCCCCAAATCCCCTTTTTATTGTTTACGTTCTAGTGGTTTCCAGGGGGAAGATGGGGTTTATATTTTAAGAAAATACTCTTTTAAAGCGCAAAGGATAGCACTCAAGCGTGGCTTTTGTTTTGGTTTCTTTTCCCTTGTTAAACCTCCAGGCAAGAGGGAGAGTGGGAAGACCCATCTGTCTCTTCTTTCCTTCAGCTCCTCTTTATTCCCCCCACCCCTAGGCAGTATCCGTGCTGCTGCCAAACGCAAGTCCCCCTCGGTTCCTCAACCAGCGTGACCTCGAGAGCACGCAGGAAGTGGTGTAAAGCAGCTTCTAGGAAATAGAGACATCTCTGCTGCGCTGGAGCTGGTGGGAATCTCTCCAGCAGACCCTGCAGTGCTCGTGTGCCTCTAGCTGAGCTCCCCAGCCTGTTGCAGCCAGGACGTGCTGGGGAGGGGGCTGCCAGCTTAGCACGCAGGAGTTGCACCCTGGAAGAACTCGCCGCATCATAGAGGTGCAGCATTGGTGGCTCCAAATGTGTACGGAGGCTGCAGGGGAGAGGCCTTTCCAGCT
The DNA here is from genome assembly GCA_013400615.1 of Syrrhaptes paradoxus. Lineage (NCBI taxonomy): Eukaryota > Metazoa > Chordata > Aves > Pterocliformes > Pteroclidae > Syrrhaptes > Syrrhaptes paradoxus. Next base: position 70,795 of record VZTO01005688.1, on the reverse strand, counting down.
AATCTTAACGAGACTGCTAAATCTTGAGCTAAAATTCAGCCCTCGGTGGCTGTTGGAGAGAAGAGAATGAATCTTTGCTTCAGGGCGCTTGCTGTCTGTGCATTTCCTTGGGTGTGGGAGAGCCCAGGTAGGAAATGTGTGTGTGTACTCCTTGGAGAAGTTCCTTGTCCCAGTCTCTCACGTGTGCTGAGTTTTCGTGTCTGTCCAGATGGCCCCTCAATGCTGTGCTCTGTTTGCGTGTTTGTCTGTGTTTCAGTCGCTGTGCTCGAGGGGCTGGAGCAGCCCTTTACACTGGTGCTGTGAAGCTGCTGCTAAAAGAACAAAACCGTGTATTTGTACAGCCTGTCTGTCCGCGTTGGCGTGTGCGGCTGGACGGATGGAGGGCACGTTTCACCCCGGTGAAGGGTCCCAGTCCCTGTGACAGTTACCTGGCTTGCACAATAGATGCACAAACGGTGCCCACTTACTCTGCTCTGTGAGGCAGGCCAGAGAGAGCATTGGAGAGCGCTGCAGCTTTTTAAGATTTTAAACATGTAACCTGCTCATTTGAAACCGTGGTCCAAGTCGTGCCTGCTGTCGTGTCTGTAACAAACACCGAGCTTTGTGGCCTGTGGCTCCCTGCGGGCAGTTGCCCTCCCCGTGCTGCGTGCCCGTGCACAGAGCAGGTCAGTGCGCTCTGTCCCCGCAGCCGTGCTGGAGGGACTGGACCGTCTGTCGCATAGCGGTGAAGCTCCCGCTCGCTTTTCTGTTTGGTTTTGCCTGTGATACCGGTTGTCTTTGGATGGAGCTGCTGGGCTGAGTTGCCTGTGTCCATCCTCCTGCGATGCTGGGAGCAGAGGACATCTCGGACCCGCTCGGCAATCCTGCAGGAGGTCTGTGGGTGGGATGTGGGGCTCGGGGAGCTGCGGGTGCAAGGAGGCAAAGCGTCAGGTGCTGCCACAGGCTCTGCACGGTGCCATGCTGCCAGGGGACACGGCAGCCCTGTGCTGGGAGCAGGCTGCTGCTTCTTTCCAGCTTTTGTCTTGCTGATCCTTTGTCACGCTGCCCAAAGGGCTTGACAGAGGCTCTGTGCTTCTGTTGAGGCCAGAGCTGGGATGGGAAAGGGTGTTTTGGGGATTCCTCGTCTGCCGCTTGGACCTCATTCGGCAAGGATGTGCAGGGCTCTGGGAGCACGGCTGACTGCTGTGGGTTTTAAGCTGTAAGGAGCAAATGAGGGTCACTTGGTGTAAGCCAGTTGTTAATCCCCTGGTTTAGGAGTGGTAGAGCACTTACTTTATATCACCCGCGTTCTCTCTTCCCTCATCTTCCCCCCACCTTCCCATCCTCACCTTTCCCTTGGCGTGGGTGTTGCGTTGCTTTCCCGAGCTGGATCACGAAGGCCAGGCTGCTTTAGAGCCTTACTACTGTTTTAAACACAAATTATGCAACAGTGTTTTGTAAATGTGGATAACAATGGTGTTTTGGATGATGGTTTGTTCTGTAGAGACCTTAATGTATTTCTCGGTGTCTCTGCAAAACCTGGGGTGCTTGGTAAGAAGCCAGCCATGATTTACTTGTAGCTTGGAATAATGGAGCTGTTTCTTGTAACCGATAATCCTTGCTGCCTCCTTGCACTTAAATTAAATTGGACACTTGAATCCCAGACTAGTCTTTTTTTTTTTTTCCTTTGCTTTTTTTGTTTCCTCCTGGATTGCTGGACCAGCCTCATCTCCAGCACTGCCCTCTGGAATAGGACAGAGCTTGATCTTTGGGCAAATCATATGAGCCAAGTTCTCCGGGAACATCTTGCTGCCCACGGATACACCCAGTGCTGCTGCTTCAGGGCTGTCCTGCCCGCCTCTAACCCATCCCACACTCTTCAGAAGAAGCACTCAGAAGAAACACACTTGAATTAAGCATGAAGTAAGAGGTAGAGCAGAAAAAGAAAACTTTACTAGTGTGCGTTGAAGAATGTTTGGAGTTTGATGCTGCTAAAGCCAGAGGCGTGGACTCCTGCAAGACAGCCTTGGTTCAGTTCCTCTGCAGGTGAGGGCTGTGAGGCTGCTGGCACCAGCAGCCACCCCTGGGAGAGGATTTTCTGATGGCAAAGAACAGCAGCAGCAGGGCACAGCTGAAAGGTGCCAAGGATGCTGGCAGAAGCCAGACACGAAGAGCGTGGCACTTTAACAGCATATTGCTTAGAGCTGCAGCAGAAGGTCTTTAATCTATTGAGAAGATTATGGGACGTACCTGCACTGGTGTGATTTTGTGTGTTATAGAGGGTTGGGACTCTGAGTGGTCCGGTTCTTGGCAGTAGCTGTGACTGTGGTGGGACTGACCCTCTGTCTTGCCCCCTGCCCTCAGGGTGGGCTTCTCGCTGCCAAGGGCTCCCTGGTGTGAAGGTGGGTCCCTGCCTGCTGCAGGTGAGGAGCTGGGGCTGGTTGTCTGATGGGGGTGGGACAAGTCCCATATTTTGCTGCTTCCCTCGGTGCTGCTTCTTGTCAGAACCACAAGATTGCTGAGTCCCAGCACTTCTGCTTAGAAACTCGTGGTGGTAATGACCGCGTACGGTTGCCAGGATTTTGTCAAATTTAGCGATCTCATGAGCAACCACCAGCACATCTTCCTGCTGAGCGGTTTCACTTTGAACACCCCCACCTGCAAAAAGCTCTGAGTCACTTTTCATCCCTCCTCATGGGACAGAAAACTTGGATTTTCCCCAAAATGAATCAATTAATTAAAAGTAAAAGTCGGGAGCTTTGGCTTTCTGACTCTTCGCTTCCCCAACGTGTCCCACTGGGCAGAGGTTTTATGGTGGGAGGGCACCAGGGTGCAGGTCAGGGGAGGTTTTGGTGGTGCCTGGCAGCAGATCTTGGTGCTGCTGCCCATCTCCAGCCACAGCATCACCCAGTCCTACTGTCATCTCCTGCCCTGCAGCAGCGGCCACGTCGAGCTGGCTGTTCCCAGTCTGTGTTTGCTGTGCTGGTTTCTCTGTATGGGACTGTGTGGACACCCGTGTGTCCCACTGGCTTGTTCTGGAGTTGGGTTTGGGGTTTTTATGTGTAGCTAACGAAATGCAAAGTCATTTTACTCAGTGTGTGCCAGATCCCTTCTGCTGTCCCAGCACAGCTGGCTCCCGTCATGATCTCCTCACCAGTGATTGGAGTGAGACGATGCTTCAGTGGGGGTCCAAATGTTGCCCAGTGGTTTCTGCAAGTCATCATCACTCCTGATGTCCGTCCCACCTCTGCTGGAGGTGTAGAGGAGAGCCTGGGTGAGGCCGGTAAGGCAGCATTGACTAATTGCCTGTTAGGAAGGTGCTGCGAGGCTCTTTCCTTTGCCTGGCCCCAGGCTGGCGGGTGCGGATGCTCCACTGTGCTCTCGGGAGCAGCCGCTGCTGTGGAGGATGTGCCCCAGGGACAGGCCAGACCCATCCAGGGGTCTTTGGAGAAAATGCCATTGCCTTGGCATCGCCTTGGCCATCGGACCCCAGCCAGCAGCACCCAGAGGCCAGTGTCCCAGCTGGGTGGTGGGCACCCCATGGCAGCCCCGTGCGATGGCTGTGCTGGGCTGGGCTCCATCCCTCCCACCCTGCAGAGTCATCTCCCTCCAGCCCGGGCAGGAGAGGATCCACCCGGTCACCAGTGCAAATTTTTCTTTATTCAGTGCCAGAGGGCTGGAGGCGGCTTCCTTTGGCTCGTGACTTTCAGGTTTCAGACCCTTCCACCCCATGCCGAGATGCCCTTTCCCCCTCTGCGGCCGGCAGCTCCCCAGGGTGGGAGGAGATGGTTGTTGAGGACAGAGCAGCCCCCCGGCCTCGCTCTGCCCCTCAGCACCCCCTGCTCCCCCCTGCTCACGCCTTGGCGTTGGTGCCTGTGGGTGCGAAGCTGACGGGCTGGTACCCCGGCTTGTCGTCCTCCTTGCGGTAATAAATGCGGGTCACCACCGCCAGGATGAAGGTCTGTGGGATCAACAGCTGCATGTTCATCTCTGGAAGAGGAGAAGGGACATTTGAAGCCACCCCTGTACCCCGGGGTGCCATGGAGAGGCTCGGTTGGGAGCAGGTGATGCCGCTACCCCCTCTCCCCACTTACGCTGCGACCTGGCCTTGGAGGAGAAGGGGGGCGAGCAGGCGATGTTGCCGTTGTTGGCCAGGATGCTGAAGATGGCAGGCTGCAGCGCCGTCAGGATCAGGAGCACCTGCAACCACCAACACCCGCGACTGCGGCAGCCGCGTACCCGCAGGGCTCCTGCCCTTCTCCTGCCCCATCGTCTTCCCCCGTTCGTGCAGGAAGAGCCCGTTGTCCCCAGGGGTGCCGGGCAGGACAGGGGCTCACCTGGAAGCAGGTGAACTTAGCCTGCATGTTCTGCTCCCGCAGGTGCAGCCGCGCCTGTCGGAAGAGGATGCCCAGGGCCCACAGCCCGAAGAGGGTGGAGGCACCGGCCACCGTGTTGATCCAGAGAGCCACGCTCTCCGCCGAGATCTGGACACAGAAAACACGCCTGGGCTGACACAGCTGCTGGGCAAGGCGAGGGCCGGTGAAGGGTCCCCATCCGGATGTCACCCTGCCCGTCCCTGCGCCCCGGCACTCACATCAGCCGGGTTGTAGTTCCCGTCGGTGGCCAGGACCAGCCCCAGGAAGATGGCAAACGTTCTGAAGAAGGCGTACTGGAACGTCCCCAGCATCAGCAGCCGAAGCTTTCTCCTGGCACGACGAGAGAGACTGGTAACACCCTGAGGTCCCCCAGCCCCTGCCCAGGGACGACTTTTCCCCCCAGCAGCAGCAGAGGGTGAAAGCGCTGGCCCGGGCAGGGGGTACGCCGGCGGGGGGGTCCCCGGCTCCCCCTCACCTGCTCATGGTGATTCGCGGCAGGCAGGGGCAGCAGCAGCAGCAGGGCCCGGTGCTGACCACCATGGGCACATCCTTCAGGGTGCTGAGCACGGCCTCCTTCCCCCCAAAGCCTTCCACCATCACCAGCATCATGACATAGAAGCAGATGGCAAAGTACCTGGGGGTGAGGAGGAGGAGGAGGAAGGCAGGTGAGGCCCCACGGGCTCCCCCGTGCCCCTGCCCCGGGGTAGCCGGTACTCACAGCGTGGTAGCCATCTCCACCACCATCATGGAGCGCGGGATCCACAGCCCAAAGCAGCTGACCACACTCACAACCTGGGGCAGATGCAGGCTTGGCATGCTGCTGCTCCCCCCTCCCCTGGGCCAGCACCCCTCCAGGGGCCCTGGCCCCCCAGGGTGATGCCCCCCCGCTCACCGTAGGGGCCGAGCTGCACCAGCAAAGGGTCCTCATCTTGATGGGGCAGCGGATCTTGCGGGTGAGGTAGAAAGCCTCTTCCACAAAGATCGCGACTGACAGCAGCGTCATGATGGTGGCGAGGCTCGTGATGGCGAGTTGGGCTGTGTCCAGCTCTGCCGTGGGGGGTGAGAAGCCAGCTCCATCCTGGGACCACCACTGCAGGGGGCTGCCCCCCCCCCCACGGCTCCCCAGGTTTGGGAAGCCCCTGGCCATGTCCTCAGCACTGAGCTGGTGCTTAGGCCCCCCTGCCCCTGTGTCCCGTGTCCCCGGCCCTGGTGCTGGCCCTCGTGGGGATCCCCTCCATTCCCCCAGGCAGGGCTGTGGGCTGGGAGGTGGGGACCCTGGCACCCCACTACCCCCGGCTTTTTGGGGCTGCTCGCTGCCTGCACCCGCTGCTGTCACCCTCCCTCCTTCCTCCCTGTCCCACTCCCACCAGTGGCAAGAGGAGGGTCCCCCCCACCCTGTCCCCACACCTACGATGCAGCAGCTGTCCTGCAGTGGGTGGCAGGGAGAAGCAGGCTGCCGGCACGCTGAAATTCCTGATCAGCATCTCCACCAGCACCCGGGGGAACCTGCGGGGAACAGGGGGGCTGCACCGGACCGGCAGAGACACGGGGGACATCCAGCCCCAAAGGGTCCCCAGGGTCCAGCTCCCCCCCCCCGGCACCTCCCTTCCCTTACAGAGGGAATAACCCCAAATCCTGCTCCAAAAAGATCCCACCCAGCTGCAAAGCAGCCAGGGGGTCCCCAGCACCCACCTGGGGTCATTTGCCAGCTCCATGGTGGGGTCCATCCTGCTCTGCTCCTTCCCAGCTCTGTCCCAGCAGCCGCAGGGCTGCTCAGCACCGCCTGCCTCTGCTCCCCTCGTGGGGTCAGAGTCCCCAGGGCAGGGACTGTGGGGAGGCCGCTGTCTGTTCCAGTTTAACCAGCAGCCTCGGGCGCTCCCCTCCCTCTGCCGCTGCTGCGGGCGCCCATTGGCGTGCCCTCACCCCGCCGCCTGCCTCGGCCGCCCGGTTATCGACCCGGGGTGCTGCGGGAAGCCGGCAGCACCCGTGCCCGGTTATCGACCCGGAGTGCCGCAGGAGGCCGGCAGCACCCATGCCCACACGCCTGCGCGTCCCCAAAGCTCGGGGAGCAGGGCACCTGTGCTGGGGTGACACTGCCTATGCACCCCTTCAGGCAGCCCGGAGATGGGCTTGGGGGCCCAGGGGTCCCCGTGGTGCTGTGCAGGGTCCAGGACGCATCCTGATGTCCCCTCAGCAGCAGTGGCCAGGCGGGAGGTGACAGAGGAAGCCTGCCAGACCCTGCACAGCTCTGCGGGACGGGTGAGGCGATGGCAATGGCTCAGCTCCCTGCAGCCTGTGACACTAGAGGGCAGGGCTGGCCCAGCGCTCAGCACCCCGGCTCAGCACCCCAGGGACAGAAACAGAGCCCAGGGCTGGGGCCAGGGACAGGGGGCTGGATGGGGCACACCAAGCGGGGAGCTGAGGTGTTAGGCACGGGGAGCAGCGTGTCCTTGCCCTGGATGCGTCCCAGCATCCTCATGGGTCCCAGGGGTGCCCACAGCTCACAGCACCCCAAGGAAAATGAGTGCTGGTTTGTACTGGGACCCCAGGGACATTCGAACCCTAGCGGGCTCCCGCTGAAGCGAGAGTGGCAGCAGCACCCCAGTTGGGTCCCCAGCACCCTGCCATGGGAGCAGGATGCTGCAGTTGTCACGGGAATGGGATGGGGAGGGGGAAATGCTGCGGTTGCCGTGGGGATGGAACGGGGGGATTTGTTTCACTGTACCTGTGGTGGGAGCAGGGTGCCATCCATCCTGGGAAGCTGGGGCCATGCTGCTGCCTGACCCACCATGGAGCCTCTCATCNTGTCACGGGAATGGGATGGGGAGGGGGAAATGCTGCGGTTGCCGTGGGGATGGAACGGGGGGATTTGTTTCACTGTACCTGCGGTGGGAGCAGGGTGCCATCCATCCTGGGAAGCTGGGGCCATGCTGCTGCCTGACCCACCATGGAGCTTCTCATCTCCCTTCGTTTGAGCATCCTCATCTACCTCATCTCGGTGATCTCCTACCTGTAAGTCACCCCAAGTCATCAGGGACATGGGGCAGCAGAGCTGCTGGTTCACACCAGTGTCCCCAGGATGTTAAAGCCAGGCATCAGCCCAAACCGCCTGGATCTGCACCCTCTGCCCCACCACCCCCCAGCCCCTGGGGCTGAGCACCCCAAGGCTCTCGACGGGCAGCCCCAGGACCTGACTTCAGCCCCCTCCACCCTGTCCCCCTGTCCGCAGGTGCGGCCGCCAGGCTCTGCTCCTCATGCTGCTGTTCCCGCGCTCCACCACCATCCTCCTCCTCCTGACTCTCACCATCCTGGTCGTGCTCAGCATAGACAACCTCCTAGGTGGGAGGATGGGGATGCAGAGCTGCCCCAGGGCAGGGGTGGCCCCAGGGGCTGGCCCTGGGGGGACACAGTCTCCCGGCGTGTGTCCTGCAGCGGTGGCCCGGGATGACAGGCTCTACAGCACGGCGAGACGGCACTACCCACACAGCTGCCACCGTCACAGCTGGCCAAAAGTCCTCCGCTGTCCCCACTGTAAACGCTCTGTGGAGGTGAGGGACGCAGGTGCCCCGCGAACCTGGGGCTCTGCCTGTGTCCGAGATGCTGTGCACACCCAGCCCTGCCCCCCCCAGCCCCATTAACCCAGCCCTGTACCCCAACCCTACACACTCTATACCCCCTATCCTGCCCTATACACCACCCCCACCCCTAACCCGGCACACTGCAGCCCATAAACCCTGTCTGTAGCTTGCACGCTCAGCCCTACACCTGCGCCCCTATTGCCCCATCCCTATACATCACACCCTGCACCCCCAGCCCTGCTCCCTGCAGCCCCTACACCCCATACCCTACACCCAGCCCTATACATTGTGCCTGGCACGTGCAGCTCTGCGTGTTGCACCCTGTACCCACGTCCGTACATCCTGTGCACACAGACGTGCCTTGCACACCCCTTGCATGCGCAGACACATCCGCTCCTCCCTCGCACAACCCCCCCCCATGCACACGCAGCACCGTGCAGAGGGCACCTACGGGGTGCACGGGACCCCTGGGCCCCCCCTGCCCAGCTCCCCTGTGCCACACCAGCTTTCCCAGCATTGCCTACGGCTGAAGAAACACATCAGCTCCTGTGACAGCTGCTGCATCTGCCTCTGCGTGAAGTTCACCGCAGGCTTTGCCATGGTGGTCCTGCTGTCCTGCCTCATCTACCTGCTGCTCGACCCCCTGCGGTCCATCATCGCGGTGATGACAAGCACGTATCCTCAGCCCCGGGGAGGCAGAGCCCTGCCCCTGCACGCACCAACATGTGCTGCACTGCCCAGGCTGCTGCCCATTCCCCTGCCTGCGCATAGCCCCGGGGCCAGCACCACCCACGGGTGCCCATGGCACAGGGGAGCATGGGGGTCTCCTTGCCCAGCACACTTGCGTCTGTTTGTCCTTGACTCACTGCTCCAGCATCGTGATGACCCTCGTCACCATTGTGTACCCGAGCCTGACTGAGCCTGGTGTCCCGTGTCCCCCAAGCACAGCACACTCCGAGGTGCCAGGTACGGCTGTGGGGTGTGGAGCATCCCGCCAACCCGGGAGGGGGATGCAGGACATGGCTGGACCCCAAGCCCAGAGCAGGGGGGCAGCCCCACAGATTGATGCTCTGCATGAATTGGTCCCACCATGCATGCATGGGGGTCCATCGCTGCACACACCCCCCCTGCACCCCTTCTGGTGCCGGTCACACCGGTGACACCCAGCAGCACTGTCCCACTGCCACCTGCAGTGAGACCCCAGCCCCATCGCCGTGCACAAGCCCACCCCAGGTGGGGCCAGGACACGCCTGTCGCACCGTCCCACTGTGGGGCTGGGTGTCCCCACCCCAGAACTGCCCCCTCCGGGGACACAGAGGGTTCTCATCCCTGCAGCCCATGGCCCTGAGCCTTCCCTGCGCTGGCAGGATGGGACATGCCTGCAATGGGTTTGCTCCGACCAGCCTCGGGAGCTGGGGATGGGCGTGGGGAGGGGAAATGCAGTGGGATGGGGTAGCCCAGGGTCCCCCCAACTTCTCTGCTTATTCCAGCCCCTCTCCATGCTTGGGATGGGCGGTTCTCAGGCCACCAGTGTCCCTGGTGACCCAACAGCAGGCGAGCATCGCCTGGCATGGGCAAGGTGGGGGGGACGCACAAGGCTCTGGGCGAACCCCACCAGCTCAGTCTCAGCCCCCTCCCCAGGGCAGAGCAGCACCAGGCACGGGGANCCCTGGGGCTGAGCACCCCAAGGCTCTCGACAGGCAGCCCCAGGACCTGACCGCAGCCCCAGGACCTGACCCCAGCCCCCTCCGCCCCGTCCCCCTGTCTGCAGGTGCGGCCGCCAGGCTCTGCTCCTCATGCTGCTGTTCCCGCGCTCCACCACCATCCTCCTCCTCCTGACTCTCACCATCTTGGTCGTGCTCAGCATAGACAACCTCCTAGGTGGGAGGATGGGGATGCAGGGCTGCCCCAGGGCGGGGGTGGCCCCAGGGGCTGGCCCTGGGGGGACACAGTCTCCCGGCGTGTGTCCTGCAGCGGTGGCCCGGGATGACAGGCTCTACAGCACGGCGAGACGGCACTACCCACACAGCTGCCACCGTCACAGCTGGCCAAAAGTCCTCCGCTGTCCCCACTGTAAACGCTCTGTGGAGGTGAGGGACGCAGGTGCCCCGCGAACCTGGGGCTCTGCCTGTGTCCGAGATGCTGTGCACACCCAGCCCTGCCCCCCCCAGCCCCATTAACCCAGCCCTGTACCCCAACCCTACACACTCTATACCCCCTATCCTGCCCTATACACCACCCCCACCCCTAACCCGGCACACTGCAGCCCATAAACCCTGTCTGTAGCTTGCACGCTCAGCCCTACACCTGCGCCCCTATTGCCCCATCCCTATACATCACACCCTGCACCCCCAGCCCTGCTCCCTGCAGCCCCTACACCCCATACCCTACACCCAGCCCTATACATTGTGCCTGGCACGTGCAGCTCTGCGTGTTGCACCCTGTACCCCCATCCGTACATCCTGTGCACGCAGACGTGCCTTGCACACCCCTCGCACAAAACCCCCCCCCATGCACACGCAGCACCGTGCAGAGGGCACCTACGGGGTGCACGGGACCCCTGGGCCCCCCCTGCCCAGCACCCCTGTGCCACACCAGTTTTCCCAGCATTGCCTACGGCTGAAGAAACACATCAGCTCCTGTGACAGCTGCTGCATCTGCCTCTGCGTGAAGTTCACCACAGGCTTTGCCATGGTGGTCCTGCTGTCCTGCCTCATCTACCTGCTGCTCGACCCCCTGTGGTCCATCATCGCGGTGATGACAAGCACGTATCCTCAGCCCCGGGGAGGCAGAGCCCTGCCCCTGCACGCACCAACATGTGCTGCACTGCCCAGGCTGCTGCCCATTCCCCTGCCTGCGCATAGCCCCGGGGCCAGCACCACCCACGGGTGCCCACGGCACAGGGGAGCATGGGGGTCTCCTTGCCCAGCACACTTGCGTCTGTTTGTCCTTGACTCACTGCTCCAGCATCGTGATGACCCTCGTCACCATTGTGTACCCGAGCCTGACTGAGCCTGGTGTCCCGTGTCCCCCAAGCACAGCACACTCCGAGGTGCCAGGTACGGCTGTGGGGTGTGGAGCATCCCGCCAACCCGGGAGGGGGATGCAGGACATGGCTGGACCCCAAGCCCAGAGCAGGGGGGCAGCGCCACAGATTGATGCTCTGCATGAATTGGTCCCACCATGCATGCATGGGGGTCCATCGCTGCACACACCCCCCCTGCACCCCTTCTGGTGCCGGTCACACCGGTGACACCCAGCAGCACTGTCCCACTGCCACCTGCAGTGAGACCCCAGCCCCATCGCCGTGCACAAGCCCACCCCAGGTGGGGCCAGGACACGCCTGTCGCACCGTCCCACTGTGGGGCTGGGTGTCCCCACCCCAGAACTGCCCCCTCCGGGGACACAGAGGGTTCTCATCCCTGCAGCCCATGGCCCTGAGCCTTCCCTGCGCTGGCAGGATGGGACATGCCTGCAATGGGTTTGCTCCGACCAGCCTCGGGAGCTGGGGATGGGCGTGGGGAGGGGAAATGCAGCGGGATGGGGTAGCCCAGGGTCCCCCCAACTTCTCTGCTTATTCCAGCCCCTCTCCATGCTTGGGATGGGCGGTTCTCAGGCCACCAGTGTCCCTGGTGACCCAACAGCAGGCGAGCATCGCCTGGCATGGGCAAGGTGGGGGGGACGCACAAGGCTCTGGGCGAACCCCACCAGCTCAGTCTCAGCCCCCTCCCCAGGGCAGAGCAGCACCAGGCACGGGGAGCCCCTTTCCTGCCAAAACCCCCTTCAGCAGGGAAGGAAAGTGGGGCAGCAAGACCGGAGCCATGTACCATCAGCCCAGGGCAGGGGTGGTTTGCAGGCTCCTGGCCCCTCGGCATTGCGGCGGCTGTTTTGCCCCAAGGAACCAGCCAAACCTCCCCATTTGCTCAGTTAGCTTTTTTTTTATTTTAAACAAAACTGTTTGACCATTGAAANAAAAAAAAAAAAAAAGGCCAAAAGCCAAGCAAGCCAAGCAGACCCTCTCCGCATGCCCGCATCGCCCACGCTGCTGCTTTGTCAGCTTTCCCCAATACTTGGAAAAGCACTCGAAATGCAAATATTTGCACGGATTTTTAGACAGTTTTCCACCCGTCTCTAATTCCGCATGGTTATGGCCAGAGGTGCCGACCCCGGACATGGTGGGGAATTAAAATCTTTGTTCTAAGCTCTAGTAGGAGGCCAAAATGTGTTCCTCCCCATGCTCTCCTCTCCCACCTAGAGTCTGGGGCCAGCAGGAACAGCGAGGACTGAGAACCTCCCGGCCAGCTCAGGCTGTGGTCCAGCTGGACAAGGGGACAATAAAGATCTTCATCATGAGCTTGTGGTGGTTGGTGGTCACTGCTGTCCCAGGACACAGAGGGACAGACCCTGCTCAGCAGGACGGAGCGGCCAGGACAGTCCCTCTGCCAGGGGACATCCCTCGCTCTGCCCGGTCCCTGGGCCAGGCAGAACCAGCACCCCGAGGGCAATGGAACCCCGTGGCGTGGGGGGATGCCTGGCACCCACCCCTGGGGGAAACGCATAGGGATGCCCAGGCTCCACGTGACTGCGATGCCCTGGGTACCCCCCACCAAGAGGGTTTAGGGCAGAGGCGATGTCCCCACCCTGCCAGTGTTCCGGCAGCACCCCATTGAGCCGCTGGAAGCAGGAAGGTGGGCACGACTCAGGAGAAACAAATAAAATGTGGAAGTCAACCAGACTTGTGAAAGAGACTGGAAAGCCTTTCCCAGGGCACTGGCCCAGTCTGGCCCCCCCCATCCACGCCAGCCCCTGCAAGCATCGCCCCAGTGAGGAAACTGCTTCTGAGAGTTTGGTGGAAGTGGATGGGGGGCCGGATCCTGCTGCTTGTCACACGAGGCTGCTGCCACCACCCGCCTTCACACCCCCAGCCACAACCCACAACCGGGCTGGAGAGGGGTCCCGGCCCCTCAAGCATCCCCCTGCAACAGACACAGCAATGCCCCCAGCCCTAGCCCCAGCGCAGCAGGGATGGGGCTGGCTCCCCCCGGCCCCACGGCTGGAGCCGCCCCGCTGATAGGGATGGCAGGGAGCCCTGTCCGCAGCTGGCCCCCAGATAACGCCCGTGTGCTCCCCACCGATTGCCCCGGGGAGGCAGCTGGCGAGGCGGGACCCACCGTCCCTGGGAGATACGGCCAAGGGCAGGGGGGCTGCCACAGGAGTGTGGGACACTGGGCCCCTGCGGGTCCCCTTCCCGGGGTGGGAGAAGCTCCCCAGCCACCATGAGGGCACAGCTGGGGTGGCATAAGGTGTGGACCCCCCAGCAGAGCAACAGCTCCCCTCAAATCCCCTCTTTCCAGGTGGGGAGCAGTCCCTCGGCCACTGGGAAACACCTCCCAGTGTCCTGCAAACCCACAGGGCTGCCTCACGGGCTCGCTGCGAGGCAGGGTCAGGGACCCCATTGTGCCTCAGTTTTCCCATCTGTAAAATGGGGCGGGACTCCTGTGGCACGAGTGCAGCGAGGACTCAGCCTCTCGTCACTCCAATGCCAGGGGAGCAACACGTGCCAGGTGCCATTTATAGAGCAAGCTGCCATTCCAGATGGGGACACGCAGCGCTCGGAGACAGTCGGCTTCTTTCAGCCTCTGCCTCAAGGTCACCGGGAGAAATGCCGGCCTCGGAGTGGTCGGCGGGGTGGGAGTCCTGCTGGCCTCAGTCCCCCCTTCTGGGCAGGGAAAACCCCCCTTCTCCCAGCATGAGGGGCTGAGGATGATTCTCACTGAACACACCACATGAGCTCCCTCTGCAGCCCCGAGCCCCCCGCCCGGCCGTGGGCGTTGGGACACAGCAACGAGGTGGCCATGGGGCAGCGGTGGTGGGACAAGGCTGTCACCCCCCGCAAGGGCTGTGTCACCCGTCCCCGCAGGGTGGGAGTGCAAGGGAGAGCTGGGGATTTTCACTAACCAGAGCAACATAGAAAAGCCAGCCCCGGATGTCTCGTCATCCCCTCCCTCGCCCTCTCGGGAGGCAAAAGTGACACAGAGAGTATGTGAGCAAAATCCCCCGGTGCCCCACTCCCCACCAGCTCCAGCTCTCAGGAACTGCCCAGCCACAGCTGGGGGGCTGTGACACCCCCAGGGACCCTCCTGCCCCCTCCCCAGGCAGGTCTGGGTGCCACCGTGGACGCTGCCACCCTGCCCAGGCTCCTGTGCTGCAGATCCAGGCTGGGGTGAGAAGTGGAACATTGGCACGACCAGAGGTGTCACCGAGTCCATCCCAGAGCACCCAGAGGGGTCACCCCCCACCCGGGGAACCTGCTTGCAGGCCCTCGGCAGCCCACCTCTGCCGTTCATGTCAGCAGAACGCCTCTTCCTAAAACTGCCCAGATGGTTTGACCAAATATACATATGAATGGAAAAGCCATACGTAATGCACACACATGCATCTATAAATTATCTATATGACTTTATATTCTATAAAGCATATATAAATTGCAGCGAGCTGGGATGGGTGTGCCCACGTGAGCAGAACACACATCCTTACGGCATTGCTTATCGCCCGAGCTTTAGCCTCAATCATGCTTCGAAACCAGTGTCCCCGGGGGACTGGCCCTGCTGCTCCTGCCCAAGGGTCCCCTGGCCCCAAAGGTGACTGAAGGGGATGCCCAGGGCAGGGTGCCACCCTTCGCAATGTCCCACTAGTGTCACCCCGCAGTCTGTCTCCCAGCCAGAGGAGAGGAGGAGGATGGTGGGGCTTGTCCCTGGCGCGGGAGGAAGGGGAGCCCACCGTGAGCAAGAAGAAGCCCGGCAGAAGCTGAATGAAACTCTTCTCCCATCTGGACCAAGGCCATCGGAGCAGCTTTGATGGCTCCAGCCTTCTCCTCCCTCTCGAGCAGAGCCTCGCAGATGGGGCACCCGATAACAGCCCCGTCCTCTGCCCAGCCCTCCTGGCCTCCTGTTTGCTTTTCCTCCCGCCAGCCCCACATCCAACAGCGCTGCGCTCGACTGGAGCGGAAGCGACCAAGCCACAGGGCTCGGCATGGCGGGGGCTTTGTCTCCTTCAAAGGGGATGAACAAACGGCCGGCAGCCCCCAACCCGGCCGGGGGGATCCTGCGGAAATACCGCAGTCGACACCCTCGGGCGCTGCTTCCTCCCCGCGCCGAGGCTTCGGATGCAGAGAGGCGTTTTGCTGTCGTAAGGCGATGTCTGCACTTCCAGTGGGCATCCCGGTGAAATGCTGCTGGTTTCTTAGAGCCGCCGCCAACCTCTGAATGAAAAGGCACCTTGTGTGAAAAACAGAGGGGCTTTTTTCTGCCACGGCCACCAAAAATATTGCACGTCACTGCCGATGTTTGCTTTTTGAGAATGATGAGGTAAAAACACACTCGGCGTGGGCTGTGGCCATTTGCTTTGGTTGAGAGTTTTATTTTCATACTCGTCTGTCTCCTGCGAGAAGCTCGCAGGTGAAAATGCTGAGGCTTCTGAAAAGCCCTGCCTCAGACCGACAAATATTTTCCCAGAGAGGCAGCAAAGATGTGGTGTGTTTGTGGAAGGGGGGGTGAGCTCCTCTGATGGCTCCGAGCCCTCCCAGCTTCATGACACCCACCCACTGGCCCTGGCCACCCCAGAGAGACACCCGCAGCGGCCGTGGGTCGGGCACAGGGAGCAGTCCCACTCACCAGGGGAAAGCCTTGGTGGGTCTTCTTCAGCAGGTCAAGGCTGTCCCCAGAGTGATGCTGTCCCCATCGCAGGTGGGAGGTGGAAGGCATCCCGAGTGCGCCTCTGGGGGAACCACGAAGAACACCTCCCAGGAACCAAGAACACCTCCCTTCCCCTCCTGCCGCCTCCACCGCTGCCAGATCCACGCCAGGGTGCCGGGCAGGTGCCCCCACCCAGCCGCCACTCTCTTGCTCTGGCAGAGGGGCAGGAGGAGGCAGGCATGCCCGGAGAGGTGTGGGCACACACGTGGGTGCCCGTGTCGGTGTGTGTGTGCACAGGGCTCACAGGTGGATGTATGTGTGTGCATGCCCACACCTGGACATTGATGTGTGGGTGCCTGCGGTTCTGTCCACCTGCGAGCATAGCACCCTACAGCACCCCACGGGGCACAGGGAGCTGAGGCAGAGGGTGGTGGGGGTCCAGCATCACTGGCTCTTGCTCACTGACAGCAAAGCAGAGCTCAGCGCTGGCCAAGCCTCTCTCCTGGATCTCACTTCTTCCCCCACGCACCTGCGGTGGGATAAAGCGAAGGGATGAGGCACCTCACCCCCAGGCTCCAACAAGGAGGAGGAGGGGAAGGGGGGCTGGGGCAGGACCAGTTCCTCTGCAGAGGTGCACATCGCCCGGCACCCCTTTGCCCCTTGTGCATCACGGGGTAATAAATAAAACCTCCCAATTCACAGCTGGAGGAAGCTGTAAAAGTCGCTGGGACGTGCACAGGCAAGGAAAGGTGCTTTCACCAGAGAGGGGGAATCACACCCAGCAAAACCCACAAGGGCATCTGGCTGGGGAGGGAGCCGGGGCGGGTGCCTGCACTGGCACAGCGGGTTCAGCAGCCCCCGGGGCAGTTCTTGTGGACAGGCTGAGCCAAGCAGAGCTGAAGGAAAGGCTGGTGCAGGAAACAACCCCTGCTGACCATTCCTTTAGGGGCCAAGGATGACTAAAAGTCAGGAGGTAAGAACAACAGCAGCACACTCTGCACTGGGGAAGCAGGGAAGGGAGCAGGAGGGGTTGTTTCCATTGGCGTGACCAGAGACGTTTTTTTAGCTGCAGGAAAGATTTCAACTTTCAGGCCACATCGAGACAAAAATACAAACTGACATTTCTTTTTCCCCATGGGTAAAGTCAGCTTTTCCCACCATGTGTGCATCCCAAGGGACGCATGCCAAAACAGGGCGGGGGGGGACAGGCAAGGAGGTTGTGACCCCGCATAGCCCACCATGGACATCTGCCTTTAGCACCCTGTCCCTTGGAAAGGGACATGGGGGGACAGTGCCTGCCCGGGGCAGAAGGCTGTCCCAGGGCAGACCAGCAGCAATTTTGGCCGAGGCACAGGGCTGCTTATCTTGTGTCCAAGAGCTGGGAGAGTCACAGCCCTTCTCCAGGCACGCACCTCCCGGGAGATTCGCCCTTGAGGCGCTGACCTGCTCCACATGTCCCGGGGAAAACGATACCCTGGGCTCACGGTTACATCAACTGCTTCTGCTGCCTGCCTGCACCCAGGAGCAGGGGCTGCCTGCAAACTGCAGACTGGGGGCTTTGGCTCAGCCCCTGGGACCCCGCAACAGCCCAAGAGAAAGGCATGAGCCCCCCAGGGCCAAGTGCCGAAAGCATCCCCAGCGCTGTGGCTGCCGGAGCCGGACCGAGCTGCCCTGGTTTGACCACCACATCTCACCCTCCGCTCTGTAAATAAACCTACGAGGCACAGGGCATCGCCTGGTCCCCATGGCACAAAGCTGGCATGTGGCAGCCACGGGCAGGTGTCACACCCACTGCCAGCACAGATAAGGGGCAATTAGGAGGCAGGGAGAAAGCTCCCGCTCACCCTGCTCAGCTGCGCTAATCCCACCCCAGGAAAGCCCCCTCTTGGCTTTCAGATATTGCTGCGGGAGATTAATCCGCCCTAAAACAAGGCATTTCCAGCAGGCAGACAAGACAAAGCCAAAGCTCTTCGGGTTGCAAAAGGCTTCGGCACCTGCCAGGGAGCGTTTAATTACCCTGACAATGGCTTTAAAAGCAGAAAAGCCACCGAGGCCAGGAGAGCCCTGCAATCAAAAACCCACAGAGGCGGCACTGGCTTCCCCTGCTGCTCCTGGGCGCCTGGGGCCAGCGCCTGCAGGTTTCAGCCGTTTCCCAAGAGCAGAACCATCATCCAGCCCTCTCCGGGACACCTTTTTCCTGCAGAGCCTGCAATGCTGCCCAGGGTGCTGGCTGCTTCTTTGTGTTTGTTTTTTTCCTTTGTCCTGTGGGCTGCTCTTTTGCCAATGAATGCACTTTATACAAAACACAAAGCAGCGGACAGGTCTAATCTCCTGAGTCAACATGTGCCCTTATCGCACAGGGTGGTTCCCACCGAGCAGGCTCGGGCTGTCCTTTATCCAAAGGCAGCAGCGTGTGCGCACATTGCAGAAGCAAATCAGGGGTAAAACTTTCCCGGGTTTTCCAGCCCCTTCCCAGGTCCTTTTGAGAGCACAGGAGTGAGTGGAGAGGGACTTTTGCAGGACTGATCCTGGTAGAGAGGTGCAGCAGCATCCCATAGGGCAGGTGCACGTCCAGCACACAAAGCAGACCCCTCTAGTCATGTCTTCACATCCTTTCACGTCTCTATCCAGACATCTCTCAGAGCTCCAGGGCTGTTGGGTAACAGTCGCTTTCCTTCTGGCTACATGGGCTTCTTGATCAGAACACCATGAACTGTGGGTGGCATCCCTGGCTTTCTAGGATTCAAACTACCAAGTCTGGAAAGGGAAAAACCCCAACATCCCCTAGCTGTGGCAATTACTGATTCAAGAAAAGTGTTTGCAAAATTGCACACAAAGCACTTTGCAAAAACCATCTGAAATTCCTTCCCCAGGGGTGCACTGAAGGAGGAAAGAGAAGGGCTGTGTGCTGTGCTCCAGATACAGATCAGCAAGGGCCAGGACAAAGCCAGACCAAGGAATTCTTGCAAAACCCACGATCTGGAGGCAGAAAACCTCAGGGCTGTGTCCCAGCTCCTGCGTGGGTCCTCCCCCCGCTGCTGTCTTTTCCCTTTTCTCTTCCCACCACTCAAACCCCCTGCCCCTTCTGCTGACACGATGCCGGGGCCAGGTCCACAGGCAGCCATCAAACACACCGGCTTTTACGGTGGGGCAGAGCGAGACGGACCTTTGATGTGTCCCAGGGCGGCCGTGCTGCATCCCCTTGCTTTTCAAAGGCCGGTCCTTGGCTATTGTGCTCACATCCTGAGCTTGTTTGTACACTCACCCAAGGCCCCCAGCCCCGCAGCCCCCCTGCTGCAGCTGCAGCCGCCCTGACCGCCGGATAAAAGCAGCAGGGCTCACCGGGCAGAGCTGCTATCAGAGTAACGACAAGCAGCACAGTCCTGCCGTGCAGCCGCTGAGATAGCGGGAGCTTTGCCGGGCTGACCCTGTGCTGCTAAAGGCTCCAGGTCAACAGCTCCTGCTAGATCTGCACCAGCCCCGGCTGCCTGGGCACTTTGTCTGTTGGCAGGAGCAGTATCAGCCCCCTGCACGCCAAGGATTTGTCCTCGTGCTGCTGCTCTTCCCCCTTGGCTGCACCTGGGGAGGGCCAGCATTTTGACAAAAGATGTAAGTGCCAGGCAGGATGCATCGCTAAAGCCTTCCTCATTGCTAATTGCCTCATCTCCCTCCCTGTTCCGAGCAGGGATGAAGCAGGGATTAAGCCAGGATAACCACCCACCCTCCTCCCTGTAGGCAGGCTCTGGTCATGCACAGAGCACAGAGGGTTCTCCAGAACTTTGGGGATTAAAATCCCAGTGAAACCCAGTCCTTGCAAGCCAGGAAGCCCCATTAAAAGAGCCAGGCTGTGTAACCCCACTGGGGCAGTGTCCAAGCGTGAGCCTCTTTGCTGGGCACACGTGCCAGCCCCTGGCAAGCAGAGCAGCAGCAACGAGGACCACCACGTCCCCTTCCCTCCTTGTGTGGTGGGAGAGACGCGGAGATGAGCCTCCTCACTGCACGGAGGGGAAAAAACCCCCAGAGGTCTGTGGGGAGGAGGTCCATGGGATACCCCGGGTCTGCGCATCCATAGGAACAAGGGACCGCGCTGTCCTCGTCCCCATGCCCCTCCCCAGGTGCTCCATGCTTTCTGGCTCCTCTCCAGCTGACAGGCAGGAGCACCGGGCCAGTGAGGACAATGCAGAGAGCAAGCCCAGGCCCAGGTGCTTCCCCAGGAAGGATGCAAAGACGGGTGTTATTTTGAAACGAAGATGGAGCTGCGGCCAGCTCTCAGCGTTACCTGCTGCGTTTCTACTCTCTCAAGCACCTTTTCCTGGCCCACCCCTTGCCTCCTCCTCCTTTGCTACAGCAGGACCTCTGCCAGATGCTGGTGCCCGCTGGGCTCCCCGTCCTTGCTCAGGGTGCACCCCAGCTCATGCTGGGACTGAGGCTGAAGAACCAGAGCTCGCGAGCGTGGCTGTGCGTGCCTGGAATGTCGGGAACACGCAGGATGGGGTGACCCCTTCCAAGGCATCATGATGGCTTTTCCTGCAAGGGTCAGATCCAACTACCGCACCCCTCTCTCAGTCAGGGGAATTGGGAAATGCAGCAGGAAAGGTCAAAAAGACAAGGTCTTCTAGAGGATGGGGATACTCACGCTGTTATGAAATTCTTGGCTGGGGGGGACAGGAGCAGAGAGGGCAGGGTCTCCCGGGAGCTGTGCCTGCCACCCCTGACGTGGAGTGGAGTTGCAGCATGATTCCGAGGCTGCAAACACCTGGAGTTCCCAGATCCCGTCTGGACACTATAACAGCTGATTGCACCCCAGTGCGGTCCACGAGCTGAGCAGGAAGCACAGCCGATGCAGCACTCCGATCTGCTCCCAGGAAAGCAGGAGTTGGCACTGACACTTCTCCCGCTGGCTGTGATGCAGAGGAAAGGGCTGATGTGCAGGGCAGAAGATCAAAGCTTTTCTTTGGGCCCAGGTGCCTCTTGCCTGCCTGGCCCTGCACCCTGGGGTGCCTCACAGCCTCTGTTTCGCAGAGTGCAGGGCCCACAGGAGCCCCTTGACCACCTCCCACCCCATGGGCATCTCCCGCAACTCCCGGGCTCGGCTCAGCAGCATGCACTTGGCTGCAGCACCTCCGACTTGGCACCACGCTCCAGCACTTGGTGCTTGGCTTTTCCATCCCCTCCAGATTGAAGAGACATCTTAGTCTAAGTATTTCTTGCCATAAAAGTGCTCCAGTCACTTTCCAACGTTGTTTTTCACAAGCCGCTCACAAAGCACAGGGCACACTTTCCAGCCTGTTTATCTCTGCGGCTCTTGTTTTCCCTCTGCTTTTTAACTGCCTTCCCAAAACGGGGGTAGGACAGCTGGTCACAGGAGCATCAGCCACGCTGCCAAACTGAAGTGAAACTGTATTTTCCTTCCCACATTTTGGTCTCATGTCTCAGCGCTAATCCTGCAGGAGGGACACTGTCACATCACGGGGTGTTGCACAAAGGAATGCAGGGTCATTTGAATTCGAGTCAGGGGACTCACAAGCCCCTCAGGAGTTCAGAGGAAACAGGGACAAACATCTGCTAAAATAGCAGAGCCGAGCTGCAATGAAGAGGAACACCCTGATGGAAGCTGGGCTAAAGCGAGGTGTCAGGACAAGCACAAAGGCTCCTGCACCAAACCGCAGCCAGGAGCTGGGCCAGGCAGGGAGCAGAGTGGGCAGAAGCAAGCAGGAGCTTGGTGCAAGCTGCAAATACCTATGGCATGGCGCAGCAGGGCTCGAAAAACAGTCTGCTGCAGCCAGCTCCAGAGTTTAAATGCTCCCAGTCTTTGGGAACCAGAGAGATCTCGAGGTGGATGGCGGTGGCTGGTGATTTTTATGGGCCTGAACTGTGCTAAAATCAGACAGAGAGACCATGCGTCTTGCTGGGATGAGGGATGAGAAGTCAGCAATCACCCATCTATCCTATGTCCCCATCCCCATCTTTGGCCATTTCCCAGCTCTGGCTATCTCTGCTCCTTCCAAAAATTTTTGGCCAAGCTGGCCAGCCTGAGCACCTGGGCTCAGCGTCACCTGTAGCACAGGCATCACTTCGCGAACAACGCAGGTGCCAGCCCTGAGGGATGTGCCACCAGCCGCTGACAGCTGATAGCCAGCCGACTCCCGCTCCCCGCCTGCACCCAACACAAGGTAAAGGGGGTTCAACTGCTCCCGGGTACCACATTGCATCTGAAGAACCCTTATTTTAAGGTATTGCACTGCCAATGCCGGCTATGGTGCAAAAATATCTGAGTTTCTAAAATGTCAACTTTCTTCTCTTTTTTCTTGGCAGTTGTAGAAATGGGGAACTGCTCAGCACGTGGTCAAACGTATTGTGAGAGGGAACAGAAAACACCTCCAGCGAGTATCTGTCAGGGCAGGTCAGGGCTGGCACAGCAGGGCACACAGCACCTCCTCTGCTCGCTGGAACGGAGGCACAGCAGTCGGAGGCCATGGGGGGAAATAAATCAGACTGATCCTTTCCTGGCTTGCATCTCAGCATCGCTCTTGGGAACTTCTGAAGTCTCAGCTCTGCTGCAGGTGTCCCTCCTCCAGCGGGACCTCAGTGTGGAAATGTTGCTCTGCTGAGCAGCGCTGGCCAGCAGTGATCACAGCCCTGCGCCTGGCACAGTGTGCCCAACCAGTACACACCAGTACCGGCACTGATCACAGCCCTGCGCCTGGCACAGTGTGCCCGACCAGTACACACCAGTACCGGCACTGATCACAGCCCTGCGCCTGGCACAGTGTGCCCGACCAGTACACACCAGTACCGGTGCTGATCGCAGGCCTGCACCTGGCACAGTGTGCCCGACCAGTACACACCAGTACTGGTGCTGCCAGAAGGTGAAGGCTTGGAGGGGGGAGCCCAGGAGGAACTAACAAAGAGGGCTGGGCTAGGGCTGCTTTCCCCGGGTTATATTTTCCTGAGCAGCAGGCTGTACCCAGGCCGTTGCATTGAAAAACAATTGGAGGATCCAGCCTGCAGGACTGATCTAATTCTGTTCTGAACCCTGTCGCACGTTTGGCTCCCACAGAGGCACCCATCAGCAGTACGTGCCACACGGCAGCTACACGCTGAGTGACGGCCGTGTCCCCCCCCCCCCATGACTGGCATCACCACACCCAGTGATGGACAGAGCTGGAGAGCGTCAGCACTGGAGCTCGGCTCAAACCTTCTGCAAACCGAGCTGGTGGGTCCACCAGCACGTCTTACCTGGGAGCCGCTTTACAGGAGAGGCTTGTCTCCAGGCAGCTGCACCGAGTTTCAGATCTAGCTA
Organism: Syrrhaptes paradoxus; assembly: GCA_013400615.1. NCBI lineage: Eukaryota > Metazoa > Chordata > Aves > Pterocliformes > Pteroclidae > Syrrhaptes > Syrrhaptes paradoxus. The sequence continues at coordinate 47,865 of VZTO01005688.1, read as the reverse complement.
ATCCCCCCTTTATCAGCGCGGGAATGTATTGCTTTTCACAAAACATAATCCTCTTTGCAATCATGTGTTCTGCCAAACTACAAACTTTCTGCTCCTGTCCTCCTTTTCCGGGAGAGGATTTGAGGCAATAATCCAGGCCTAACAATTTATTTCTTTAATGAGCAAGGGACAAAAGAACACAGCGTTGCAGCACACACACACCCCCAGACCTTGAAACGTTCCCCAACTCCGGCACACCTTTGAGGAATGCCCTGAGCAGAAGGACCGAGGCTGGAAGCAGTGACCTCCACTTGTGCTGGAGCCCAGACAGACAGGGCGGAGGAGGCTGTGTCCACAGCTGGGACCCACTCATGACCGTGGGCAATTGCGGAGAGAGCAAACATCAGCAGGTACTAAAGGAGGGTGAGATGTTCTGCAGGGTCCATGCAGCTCGATCTTCATGAGAGTAGCCATGAGCTGAAAGGAAACAGAGGGAATATCACGGCCCTCGTAGTCCTTGGGAAGCTGCAGCAAAGAGCTCCTTGCAGGGGGAGCTCCTTTCACAGCCCCAGTTGGTGCCTGGCTGAGCTGCGAGCCTCAACCCGGCATGGCACTGACAACTGGAGATAGGCTTGCCAAGGACATGGGCGGCTTACGGGTTCCCTAAACACCCCCCAGTGCATTCTTTATCACTTCCACCCTAAACCCACCCACCTGCCTTACCCGTTGCTTCACCTAACGAAGCACACCGAAAGAAGATGCGTGCTAGAGCTTAATTTCACCAAGTGACCAATATGTTCTACTTGTCCTTCAAGTTCCTTAGAAACAAAACAGGGAACCTCACCACTCTGCACCTGCTGGCAGGAGCTCCTGCTGCAGCAGGGCTGGGGTGAGGACCAGTGAATTCAGAGCTGGGCAAGCCCATGGTGCCCACCAGATGGATGCTTTCACCAGCACAGCCTGGGTGGCCACTGAAACCCCTCGGGGGGCCACAAGCAGACCGTGGCCTGCCACAGGCTGTCTGTGCTTCTTGTATTTATGCACTTCTGAGGCTGGCTCTCATAAAGGCCTGCCACATTTCTCATCGTGCGAACAAAAGAGCCATCTTGGGTAGCACGACATGAAGGAAAAGCACTCGGGTGCCTCTGCTCACCCAGGCAGCCCTCAGCACACATGGCTCGCTGGGATCCGAAGATGCTGAGCATTTCCCGAGCCAGAGCGACTCCTGTCTCTGGTTTGCACCACCCAGGGAGGAAAATATTTTTCCTGCCCTCTTCCCCCGGAATGCTGAGAGGGCAGGAATGAGGAATCTGTGACCAGCTCCTTCTCTGGGCAGCTCCACGCTGTGGTAAAAGCACACCCGTCCCGTGAAGAGGTGTGAAACTCACCTCCCTCCCCAGGCAGGGCCCACCCCCGCACCCCTGGGCCCCAGCCCCTCAGCTGGGCACCGCGCACAGGCTGCAGGACCCCCTCTCCCAGGGCCCGGGAGGACGAGCCGCGGGCGCGGGGCCGAGGCGGGCAGCGGGCAGGCGCTGACGTGAGCCTGAGGGTTAGCCGAGGGAGCGGCCGCGGCGCGCGCGCCGGTGGCAGCAGCGGGCGCGCTGATTGGCTGCGGGCCGCGGGGGCGGGGCGCGCAGAGGGGAGGTAGAAGGTCGCTGCGGTGGCCGGTGCCGCAGTTGGGCCCCGGCGAGGCGGCAGAGGGGCGGCGGAGGGTGAGCTGCGGGGCGCGCGAGCCGGCCGTTGGGCGGGAAGGAAAGGGGGGGAGGGAGGGTGTTAGCCGCCGCCCTGAGGCGAGGTGGCGCGGCGGGGGCGGGGGAGCCGCACGGGCCGCACCGGCGGCGCTGCAGCAGCTGCAGCCGCCCTGCTTGGCGGCGGTGGCGGGGGGGAGGCGGGCGGACGCACGTGGCCGCGGCGGAGGCTGCCATGGCCGCCTGACCTTGACGGGGGTAGAGCCTCGCGGCCCCGGGCGACGAGGCGGCTGCAGGCCCGGGTGGTGGAGGGGGACGTGCCCACGGCGGGCGGCGTATCGCTAACCCCGCTTATCTGGCGGCCCGCAGCCGGGCCCTGCCCGCGATACCGGCGCCGCCCAGCCCCTCGCCGGAGGGTATTCTAACGTTTTTAAATTATTTATTATATTTTTTCGCTCATTACCATATTTGTGAGGGGTTGGGGGTTGCTGGCCGCCTCCCGGGCCGCTTGGCGGGCGGAGGGAAGGTCCCTTCCCCGTGAGGAGCCTGGGGCAGGGGCTCTCCCCCCGGGCTGGTGAGGGGTGGCTCCCGGGGGGCTGGGGAGCATCCTGGTGTGATCCCTGCGGGCTTTGCCTGGGCTTCCCTGGCTCCTTCCCCAGTTCAGCTGGTCTGGCTCCTAGGAGCCCCCCCATTCGCATGCCTTGTGCCCAGCCTGCCAGGTGGGAGCCCCGGCATCAGGCTGTCACTGGGAAGAGGCCTCTCAGAGCTCCTGGGGGTTCATCTCCACATACTCTTGCCCTGAGGAAAAGGTGGAATGAGTGGATGGCCGCTATTAACCTTTGATCTCCAAATAAAACCTGCTTATATTGCAGAGCTCCCAGGTGTAAAGCTAATCCACGTGCACCTGAAGACCAGTTCAAAGCTGTTTCTTAGCAGCGCCGCTTGAGGGAATATTCAAGTTGCATGCTCCCAACCTAAAAGCCTGTCCCAACCCAGCTGACTAGTCACTTGCTTACAAGGCTGTTTCAAGCATCGTTTCAGGAAGAAATGCTGAAGTAAATCAGTTATATTTGATGCTTCAGATAAGTTTACTGTTATATAGGGAAATCCAAACTATAAAAATTACTGACATGCTTTTGGAGAGTTGTTCTGGGAGGCTGTCCAGAACTGAAATTGCCCTCATAAAGAGCTGAAGAATATAGCCATCCAGAAGGGACCTTGCAATTGGAAGTGTTTTGGCAGGGTAGGAGTCTGTGCTCCTTTGCCTTACAGTATGGTGCCACTTATGGGCACAAATTGGACTCTTGTTTCTATCGTGTCATTGAGACAGACCCCAGGAACCTTAGATATGTGGTGTCTGTTGTCACAGTTGAGCAACTGCTTCTTTCCATTCCTCCCTAAGAGGAAGTGGCCCTACCATTAATAAGACCCTTAGCTGAAAGTAGCTGTTTGAAACTATATTCCTCATCTATACACACACCAACCCAGCCCCCCACACCCAGAGCTCAATAGAGAGAGTCAGTTTGTTCGTCAGAACTTACATTTGCTGTGGGAGCATGTGAACTTCCAGGTTACATTCAAGGTTAATGTAGTTTGACCAACTTTGTGACTTACATAGAAGCATGCACATAAAATCTGTGGGCAAGCGTTCCAGTGGTGGACGTGACTGACCTTGGATGTCTTATGTAATGGCAGGGGAACAGCTGGACTTGACTCGTTGTGTTCTGAACTTCTAGGGCTTTGGTCAATTTGGTGGGCACTCCTTCAGAAGGCAATGGACCATGCCAGAGCGGCGATCTCTAACTTGGTAAGACACAGTCCCCCGTCCTGCTTGTGTCTTGGTGGGCTGATGATACTGCAGAAGTAAGGTTCAACAACATCCATGTCAGCGCTGGAGAAGATGATGAATCCAAAGCAGTGTTAGGTGCTACTGTGTGGGTTGTGAGGCAGGCATCACTGTAGCTAGCTGGCGGTGATAAGGAGGTGGCTCAAGTGGTTCAGTGCTGGTGGGATTATCGTTAACTGCTAAGGTCTCTTGGGTGTCTCAGGAAGCTGATAAGGAGGTGGGGCAAGCCTTGAACAATGTTCCAGGAGGAAGTGCTGCTGAGGAAGCTGATTAAATGCCTATCAAGACAATCAGCATGTTCTGTTATGTTACTTTGGGGGTGGAAATTCAACTGCAAGTCCAGCCTTTGAATTAAACGTGTGCTTTAAAACAAATGTGCAGGAAGCAGTAGCTGTGAGCTTGCTCAGCTGAGCCCACTGGTCCCAGAGAACTTGGACAGTGAAGTGACCTAGGCTGGGACTGCAAATGTGATGGCTTGGTCTCTGAACAAGCACGGAAGATATGTGGGGTTGAGTCGTGTTTTCTGTGAAGTGTAGGGGAAGCCAAGCAATCGAGCAGCTGAGCAGGGAGACCGCCAGCATAGACTGCGGTGTTGCCCTTTCAGAGATGTGAGCAGCCAGCTACTTCATTGCGGGTAGCGTGGGCTGGAATGGAACTGCAGGTCTGAAATGACATTGGTTTAGTTTTGACCAACCAAGCTGATGTTTGGTCTCTTCACCTCCAGCTGCTGATTTGCAGTTTGAGAGTGAGCTGAGAACTGTGGATAGCTGATATTGTAGCAGGGCTTGGGCACTTGCCACCAGCTGCTTCTACAGTACAGTGGAGAGGGGCTGCAGGACTGTTGCTCCCTGAACTATTCCTCTGGGCTTTTAGCTGGTCTCCTGCCTGTCTGCAGCACAACTGTGGCTGCAGGCGAGTTCAGTGACTAATGGAAGCTGAGTGGTTCTGCTCAGTGCCTGGCTATGCCTGGAATTGAATTCAACTGTCTTTTAATGTGAGCGACTGCATTGTGCACAGCCTGCTGTTCTGTGGGTGGTTGGACTGTGCATTGCAGCTGTTTAGAAAAGTGGGCTCCAGACTGGAAGCTGCTCTACTTGGGCACTGAGACCTGTTGAATGGTTCCAGTTGCTGGTGGATGTGGGAGGTGTCTGTTCAGCTTTTGTGTTACTGAGGTAGCAGGATTTCCCTGTGTCCTCTCTCTTCAGCCTAGCTGCTTTATAATACTTGTCAATTGTGTAAGTTAAGAGTAGCCTGGGACAGTTTAATACAAGGTTATCTAGGTGCTGGATGAGATTATTTATGTCAAAGTGGATGTGGCTCAAAGGCACAGCCATGGAGGGGTTGCCTTCCCTTTTCTCTGTCCTGATCAAAGCTGACTTCTGGGTGAGTTGCACGTGTTCAAGTCAGATCAGCACACTCCTGATTAAGAACAGGAGTTGCCGCTTCAATCAGCCTTTGCTATGGGGTCACACAGGAAATTCCAATGCCATTGGCCATGTCATATCTGTAATTAACTCCAAGCTAGACTTTGGCCAGTGTGGCTCTGAATTTGTGCAGGACAAACACATGTTAATAGACTCTGGAGACCCTGAGTGGGTCTAACTGCCTGTTCAAAGCAGCCAGCCTGACTTACTGACAGCCAAACTCCTGGGCTACGCTGGAGCGGTTTCAGATGAACAAGCTGTGTTTGGTTTGGAGCATAGGTGCAGCTGGCTGCAAGGACTGTAGGCTGGTATAGCAAACTCTTCCATCACATGACTGTCTTTCAACACAGTTTGGTGGCGAGCCGATGTCGTACACGCGCTTCAGCATTGCCCGGCAAACGGATGGAGACAACAGCCATGTGGAGATGAAGCTGTCTGCTGATGATGAGGAAGGAGGGGAGGTTGGGAGACCAGAGCACCTGCATGCCAGCATGCCTCCTCCACGGAGGAGTGGCAAGAACCTCTGTTTCCTAATCATCGCAGCTGTCCTCCTCCTTTTGATTGGTAAGGAAGGGCGAGAGGCAACTGTATGAAGTGGACTCTGGTACTGAGCATATCTGAGGCTGTTAACATTTGAATCTGTATTGTTTCAGGAGATAATTAAAGAGGTTAGATCTAGGCTGCAACCTCTTGTCGCTAACTCTAAGTATGTCTAGCTCAGACTTACGGTGCAGAATTGGCACAAAGTGTGAAGTTTGATAATGGAACTGTGACTTAGCTAAAGGGCAAACTGCTCTGTGTGGCACGTGTACTGGTTTTCCCTTGATTAACTCTTTAACACTTCTCTAGACATGTGGGGGAACATACCAGTAAAGCCTCTGTTGCTTGTTTCTCAAGGGTTTTGACACTGCCACTGACCTAAAGTAAGCATTTTCCTTCCCAAGTGATGCTGGAGGGACTCTGCCAAGCACGAGATCAGATTTACAGTGTATCTTAAAACGTCCCAGCTCAGGCAAAATGTCAGGCTGCATATTCCTGTCTGTCCTCAGGTATGCCAACTTCTCAAAAATGTTGTGAGAACAGAGATGCATCTTAACCTTGAAGCTGCTTTGAATGTACTTGCATGGTATGGGGCTGATTTCGTCATCTTTCTCCAGTGCAAATACCTGTTCTGTCTGTAGGGTTTCTCATCGGCTACTTGAGTTATCGTGGACGAATGCAGATGGCTAGCAGGTGTCTGGATGGAAGTGGCAGGTGTGAGACAACTCCTACTGCATCTTACTTAGCGGATGATACTGATACTGAACAAGAAGTGATTCCTGGACCACCTGTCTTCTACTGGCCTGATCTTAGAAAGCACTTGCAAGTGAAGCTGTCAGCCAGACGTCTTGAGGACAGCTTGAGGTAACAGTTCCAGAAAGCTTAGCTACAGCTTCAGGAGAGGCACAGCCTGTGAGCAGAACTTGAGCCGCTTTGGAGAACAGGGGCCTTAAAGAGGTTGTGGGGTGGCATGTGGTTAAGCATGATTTTAAATGGCCCATCCAGCTTGGGTTTGTGGGCTGGAGCACTGCAGTGTAACCTGGTGCTGTAGCCTAAGCTATGCCTCTGTTGCCTACAGGCAAAGAACAAATCCACACTCTTTTGAAGCTGGCCAGAGTGAAGATGAGAGCACTGCCAGCTACATTCATGAGCAGTTCACCAGCTTCCTCTTGGATGAAGTGTGGAATGATGAGCATTACATTAAGCTGCAGGTCAAAGGCAGGTATGTTAATGAAGAGATGCAGATTTCTTCCTTACAGATATCCACACTGTAGATTTGAGCAAATGTGATTTCTGCTGAAAGCAGTGTTAAAATTGTGACCCAGTTACCCTTCTCCAAAGAAGGCCTTAATCTAGACAAGCAGTAGCTGCTCCTGTCTCTTCTCAGGCTTTCTAAATCCAGAGGGTCTGGTAGCAGCCCTCTGCATTTTTCCTGGGACAGCTGTTTCCTCAAAGCATGCTTAGGAAGTAGAAAGAAAACAAACTTGAGTGAAAACTCAGCTGAGGGGCAGATTTGCTGTGTCTAAAACTGCTAGTGTGGACAACTGTCTTCTCACCCAGGCAGGTGTTGCAGATCTGGCAGTGGCTCCTATAGTAGCTCAGTATTGACAGGCATTGTGGTGGCTGACAGCTCGTACTCTTATTTGCCCCTTCATGTCAGGAGGAAATTAATTTGGTTAGCTCCTCTTAGGAGGGGACTAGGACACTTGGAAGCACAGGTTCTTTCTGCTGCTTGTCTTAGAAACTGGCCTTTGTTAGTGTCTCTGAACAACCCCAGAGATTCTTGCACAGAGGTACTCCAAGTCTGCCTGTTTCAGACTCTGCATTGACTTGATCAGAATTGCTAAGGTGAAGACTGAAATATGGGAGCTACCTAAAGATGGAGTTTATATATGAAAGAACATAATGTTCTCTCTTTGCATTTAACAGTAGCAAAAACAGGGTGTATATTGTGGAAGAAGGTAAAGAAGAGGAACTGGAGAGTCCTGATGCGTATGTGGCATACAGCAACACTGGCGTGGTTGAGGTAGGTGACTTCAAGAAGTTCCTGGAAATGTGTTTGCATGCTTCCCAGGTGGCAGTGTCCAAAATGTGCCCCTTCAAGATCGAGTGTGTAGTAAAGCCCTCCCCAGTTAGAGCTGAGGGTGGTGGTGGGGAGAGGGGGGTGAGTAGTGGGCCCACATAGTGTTGTTTCTTCAGCAAGATCCAGAAGTAACTGTTTAAACTTCTTTGCTGGGATCCAGACAGGAACATTGACAGAAGTGGTGCTCTGGCAGGCATGTTGCATGTGATCAGAGTTTACATTGCCGAGCTTGAACTCCCTGCTGTTAGCAGGACTCACTGTTACTGTGACTCTGCAGGCTGTTTAAAATATCTTACTGACATAGGACTGCTGCATTTATAACCAGTGTTTCTGTTCCAGGGCAGACCAGTCTATGTGAACTATGGACGGAAAGATGATTTCCAGAAGATACAGAAGCTGCGTGTTTCACTGAATGGAACTATAATCATTTTTAGAGCTGGAAAAATAACCCTTGCTGAGAAGGTAAGCAGTCTGTGGCCCAAAGCTTGGCCAAACTGAGCAGCAGAAAGCTGTGCTTCCTCATCTTGGAGACACCTTAGTGCATCAGTTCAGGTCTCTAGAACTCATGTATGTAGGCTTGTCCCTGCAGGTCTGGTCTTGCTTGTTTGCACTGAGCTTCCACGTGCAGGTCTGGACACCAAGACTGAACAGAGCTGGTTACTGTTCACTGGTTACAGGACATTCTTGATCTCTGGTGGTCTGGCTGGGGCAGCCAAGCTGGGAGGCAGAGGAGGGCAGCTTGGGGGCCACAGGGTAGAGGGTGGCTGGTATTGCCAGAGGCAGCAGTAGGGCTGCTAGAAGCAGAACAGCCTTGCCTCCAGAGCACCTCTTGCAGCCAGACACTTTCCAAGCTTGGCTGCAACGTCTCACTTGGGCCCTTGATGATTGTTCACTTGGACCAAGTGAAGATGCTGGTGTTGCATGCCCAGTCAGCTGCCTTGCGTGTCACTGTACCGTTCCTTCTGTAACAAGTAGAACCAAATAGCCATGGGTCCTGAAGGATCCAAATGCTTCTGTACATAAGCCTGTTCTAGGTCTGACCCAGAGGTGCTCCTGGGGAAGCTGGGGCATAGGACTCCTGTCTCCTGTGTGCATCACAGACACAGGCAGAGCTGAAAGGTGCTTCTGCAGGGGGTGCTCACTGGTCCTCCAATTTCCTTCTCACTTTTCAAACTGATGTCTAGCCTTTCAAGAGTGTTTATAGTGGTGGCATGTCAGAGGCAGCTGGGTTGTAGGTGTGTTAAACAGAGACCTGACTAGGCTGCTCTGCCTCTGTTTTCCATGTGAAGATAAGCTTCTAGTAGCTGCTTATTTTGTCTTGAGACTAGCCTAATCTTGGGAAGACAGATGCAGCATAATCAAAATTAAGTAACATCTTTCTTCTGAGCTGCTCTGAGGAGCAAGTATGAGCTGAAGGAATCATGGGTGATACACTAACCATGGACTGTCCTTACTGTTCAAAAGAATGTTAAACACACTCTGCCTGGAGTACGGCTGAGCTGGTAGTATTCATTTTCCTTGTGTATCTGTCACTGTCAGGGAGCGGTTAAAATCTGCTGTGGAGTTGGGCATCGAAGAGCACAACCCTTCACACCATTTCTCCGTGTACTTGCCTTAGCTCCCCTTGCTTGCTGTGCAAACCTACAGTTAATATTACACTTTTTTTCAGGTAGCAAATGCCAAAGAGGCAGGAGCGGTTGGTGCGCTGATGTACCTGGACCCCTATGATTACAGGAACACAGATGCACTTGTCCCCTTTGGACATGTGAGTATGTGCCTGGCTCCCCTGTCTGCTGTTCTCTTGAAGCCTCCTCGCCCTGGACTGCAGACCGTGGCAGTCCTTCTGCAGGCCTCTGGCTCAGCAGTGCTTTGTGCCCTGTTCAGCTCCTCTGAGACTTGGACTCTTGCTTTTTGCAGGCCCACCTTGGAACTGGAGACCCTTACACCCCGGGCTTCCCTTCTTTCAACCACACCCAGTTCCCACCAGTGGAATCTTCTGGACTACCTCGCATTGCTGTTCAGACCATCTCTAGCCAAGCCGTAGCCAGACTGTTCAGGTAACTGTTTCTCCTGGCCTGCAGCTGGGCTGTTGTGGCCCTCTTGGCAGGGGTTGAGGATGGTGCTGAGGTGCCACGAGCACAGGGAGCTCTCTGCTGGTCTCTGCTGTGTATCGCAGGGAGCACTTAGTGCAACTGGGCGGAGAAATGTCGCTTGTGTCCAAGTCTCATGTCTTAAAGACTGAACGTAATCTAGTGCTGGCTGCTTCTTGGTCTCTGCGTTGTACCTCTCCCTGTGTAACTGGTGGTACAGGACTGCAGGTTATTTCCTGAGCAGGCCCTGAACAAGGCTGCGCTGGCAATTGCAGGCTTGGTTTTTTCACAGGGTAGCTAAATGAGGTCAGAGCTGGATAATGAGTTCAGAGGATCTCTCTTTTTCCCCTCAGCAAAATGCAAGGAGAGGAATGCCTTTCGGAGTGGAAAGGTGGGGTCATGGGATGTAAGGTGATGCTGAGCAACACGAGCAAGATGACAGTGAAACTGAACGTGAACAACGTTATGGTGGACAGGAAGATTCTGAACATCTTTGGTGCTATCAAGGGGTTTGAAGAACCAGGTAACAGAAACTGCCTTGTGGCTCAGTCTTGAGGGGAACCTTTCTTCTTCTGTGATTATCAGAACATGGCAGCTGCTCCCAGACAACCACTTCTTCAGCAGAACCAAGACCCTTCCCTTGAGGGTCAAGGAAAAAGCTGAACTGTGCTGCCAGAGAAAGGCTAAATGAAAGCAAGCAGTGTGCCAGCTTCAGGGGTCATACTCCATGCTCTGTTCCTAGTACAGAAGCTCAGAGCTGCTTTTCTGATAGATGGTATTTGCAACCTGAAGCTTGCAGCTCAGATCTTGATGTCTCCTTCCTAGATCGGTATGTTGTGATCGGAGCCCAGAGAGACTCCTGGGGCCCAGGAGCGGCCAAGGCTGGCGTTGGAACTGCCATGTTGTTGGAACTTGCCCGTGTGATCTCAGACATAGTGAAAAATGGTAAATATTTGTGGGCAAAAAGCATGGGGGTGGGAGGTGATGCGGGTTTAGCTCTGTGTGTGTTAACATTGGAGAACCCAGTTGCAAAATAATCCTTTGGGAAAGTGTTGGGCATCTGACCGAACTTTCTGAGAAGCTATTACTTATCCAACATACACAACTTGTCTGCAGTGAGAACTTGCTTCCAAGGGACTGCCTGCTTCTATCTGGGATGGCTTGAATAAAAGAATGTCCTTGATAACACACAATGCAAACCTCAAACTTGAGCTGTCTATAGGACAGCTAGGCCTGAAGGTGGGAAAACACTGAAGTAGGTGAACACGGAGCAGTGGGGACTGCATGGTGGCACTTGGTGTGAGTGCTCCTGTCTCCAGGGTTAATTTTGGTCTCAGGCAGCTAAACAAAAATGGGGGAAATGCAGACAGCTTGTTTTTTCTACACAGCTCTGCAGCATGGGGGGGCAAGGTACAGTGTGCAGTCACTAGTGTGCATGTTTGTCTGCAGCAGCCAGAATGCTTCAGTTCTGTCTGAGGAGCAGGTGATAGATCAAGCCAGGCCCTCGGTGATAATCTGCGTCTCTGTCGGGGAACGGCAGACATCTCAAGCCTCTCTCTCTTTACAGAGGGTTACAAACCAAGGCGCAGCATCATCTTCGCTAGCTGGAGTGCAGGAGAGTATGGAGCCGTGGGTGCTACTGAATGGCTGGAGGTACTGTTTCTTTGATAGACTTCTGCGTGATTATCGTGCGGTTGTGATTTCCAGTTCCTGAGGATTAAACATCCTGGTGTTGTACTGCTACTGCTCATCTTAAAATACTTGTTTTTTTCTAGGGGTACTCTGCCACACTGCATGCCAAAGCCTTCACTTACATTAATTTGGATGCTGCCGTCCTAGGTAACCTGCTACTTTTAAGTTTCTTGAAACTAAGAGGGTCCAGAATAGCTTGACAGACATCCCTTAACCTCCAGGAACAGGGGCTGTGCCAGAGGTGGTTGTTGGGTGTTTAGCTGAAGACTGGCATGACTAGTTATTCTCTTGTTGTCATTGAAGCTGGGAGATTGCTGCAGCCTTAGCCAGAAGGAGGCAGCTCTGCTAGGTCCCCGTAGTCTGTCCTGTGTGTTGAAGATCCTTGGGCAACCAGCTGTAGATCAGTTGTTGCTCAGTCACAGGGCTGAGCAGCTCTAGCAGTAGTTGTTAACTGTGCCAGCATGTCAAATACCCTTTTTTTTTTTTTTTCAGGCTCCAGTCACATGAAGATTTCTGCTAGTCCCTTGCTGTACACATTGCTGGAGAGGACTATGAAAGGGGTGAGTTGAAGGTTCTTGGGCTAATCAAGGTGACTGTGGTTTTAAGGAGGAACTGTAAGCAGACAGAGCTGTGCTGGGTCACTTTTCCCAGCTGGCACCTTCTGAGGAGAAAGCCCCATTTAGGAGAAAGGGATGAGGTACTCTGGAGGGCCCTGTCCGAAATCAGCTGGGTTCTGAGAATTGCAGTTCACACATGCAGAATCTAAAAGCTGCAAATGCCACAGTTCAGTGGGAGGTGAATGCCTGACCCCCATGAACTGTGCCTGTGTGGAGAAAGGTCAGGGGAGTACACCTGACTCTGGCATCCACACAGCAATGCGGGCTCCAGGGTGGATCTGGAAGCCCAAGCAGAGGTTGGAACAAGTGCACTGACTGTAATCTCTGTGCAGGTGAAGGACCCAACAAAGGATACGCAAAGTCTGTATGACAGAGTTGGCTCTGACTGGGTAAAAACAGTGTAAGTATTGTCATCCTGCTCTTTGGGAAAGCAAATCTCCTCAAAGGAGCAAACTAAGTGGCTTCTGCTTTTTGTGCTGGAGTGTCATACCACTTTTTGTGGTGTGCTCTACCTGCTGCAATGGGATCAGGCAAGCGTGAACAGTACAACACTAGCTGTTCTTAGTGCTGCCCCAAGCTGCCTGTGGGCAGCTCAGACACCTTTTTGTAGGGCAGGAACAGCCTTGTAGTCCCGTGGTCGGAAATGGACAAGCAGTGCTCGGCACTCGGCCAGGACTCCTTGCCAAAACCAGTCTTGTCTAGACAGGGTAGTCCAGTTGTCTCAGAGCTTCAGCTCTAGGACTTGTAGCTTTTCTCCTCAGATCTCCACAACAGTTGGTAACTACTCGATACTTGTCTTTTGCAGTGTTCCCCTTGGTCTGGATAGTGCAGCGTTCCCTTTCCTTGCCTGCTCAGGAGTTCCAGTCGTTTCCTTTGGTTTCTACAATGTAAGTATTATCTGCCTGCCTAGTGTACTCGTTCCACGGAGAGTGCTGTAAGGATATCTGCTCTCCAGGATGGCAGAGCACAAGGTGCTGTCCCAAGCTCACTGTCTGTGAAGGAACCTCTTTGGGGGAGGAGATGCTGCCTCTGGGACCTGGTGGCTGTGGCAGTTAGTGCTGTGAAGGCTGCTCCTGGGGCATGGTTGGCCTATGGTCTCTGTTCCAGGATCCTGAACACTTGTGTTTTGTTGGAAGAGGGGGCACTCACTCTTCTGGAGGCTCAGATGTCAATGATTCGAAGCTGAAAGCACTAAAAAGGTGTCAAACTGTTGATGCTTCAGTGAAAGCCAGTACTGCAGCTTTGGCCAGAGCAAGTATTAACTTGGACTGTTCAGATCTGCTGCTGCAGCTTGGGGCTGGTAAAAATGGTGTCAGCTGAGCAGCCAACTCTGTTACTGCAGGCAAGCAGCTGGAAACCTTTCTGATAACAACTTCATCTGCTTGTGAATGCTTGGATTTTGTGAATGTTCGACGTGGTCCACAAAAAAACCTTGAGTTATCCTTCTAAGAAGGGTTGTAGGGTGCTGCCAGCACATACCAAACTGGGTGCTAGGGTTTGCCCACCTGTGTTTCTGCAGTGAACTGAGGGGAATGGTCTAATACGTCTTTGAGTCTAACAAACTAGCAGAGCATCCTGCTGATTGCTTGAAGCTGTGAGGGACGAGACACAAGCTCCATTCCCTTCCCCTGTGGTTTGAAATTTTGATGCTCAAGTCTCGCTACTTAGCACAAGGAGATGGGATGTGGTAGAAGTAGCAAGCAAACTGTAGTGGGAGGTGAAAAATCCTAGCTGGAGAAGCATTCTTGCCTAACTTCAGTGCCGCTTTTCTTGCAGAAAGATGAGGAATATCCCTTCTTGGGTACTACTCGGGACACTGTGGAGAACCTGAAGATGACTGACAATTTGTATGCTCTTATGCGTGCTGCTGCAGAAGTTGCTGGACAAATAGCTCTCAGGCTGACCCATGATCATGAGCTCTTTCTGGACTTTGAGAGATATGGTGAAGAATTGCTAGCATTCCAGGAAAAGTTTTTGCCTTACAGTCAGGATGTGAAGGTAAGAAAGTTTCTGAGAGCACTGAATCCCTGTAGACTGTTACAGGGCCATGTGCTAATAAGGTTCTGCTGCCCTTGGATACAGCAGGGTGGACATCTTCCCCCTTTGGGCATGAGAGTGTAGCAAGATGTGACCTGAATCAATGCTCCTTATAGAGCAGTGCAGACAGAGTAGCTGTGGCAGACAGATCTAGCTCATCTGGCTGTGGTAAGCTCTGGAGGAAATGGATGTGGATGGTGTCTGGTCTGGTTATCATTCACAGCATGGTGCAGCTTTGCATCTCATTTGCACCTCTGCTGAAAGCCTACAAGAAACTGGGTGGGGAAAGATGTCATTGAGCTCAGTGACCTCAGAAGAGCCTGCCAGGAACTTGTCTGCTACTTGGTTAAACTGGAAAAAAAAAAAAAAAACCACCAGCCCTCTGTCTTGGTAAGAAAACAGCAAAAGAAGAAAATCAGGTTTGCTAACAGTTCCTCCCTCGCAGGCACTGGGGCTGACCTTGAACTGGCTGTTTTTTGCCCGTGGTGACTTCCAGCGAGCTACAGATGCACTGAGAAGAGACATCGCAAACAGCGACAGGGAAAACAGGATCGTCCGCCGAGCCCTGAATGACAGGATCATGAAGGTGGGTAGCTACAACTGGTTTTCCTTTCTTCGTGAAGAAAGAGGGTGCTGGTTGGGCTGGGCCTCTTCCTTAGGAGCCATGGGCACTGTGCAGACCGGCGCTTAGTGTCAATGTGACTGACTTCTGTGCTTGCCGTCGGGAGAGGGTCTGGCCCCTGCAAGGCTGCTGTGGGAAGGGTCTGGGTGGGGATCAGAGATCTGTGGCTCATGATGGGGCAGACTGGGAAAGAAAGACTTCGGAGGTGAGAGTATAACCCTAAATTTGCACCTCTGTTCCAGGTGGAGTATGACTTCCTCTCCCCGTACCTCTCGCCAAAAGATGCTCCCTTTCGCCATATCTTCTTCGGTAGAGGCTCCCACACCCTGCAGAGTCTGCTGGAGAACCTGCAGCTGCTGACAACCAACAGGGACAGAGTGGATGTGAACATGCTGAAAGAGCAGCTGGCCCTGGCGACCTGGACCATTAAAGGGGCTGCCAATGCCTTAGTGGGTGATATCTGGGATACAGATAACGAATTCTAGACACGGCAAACACCTGGTTAAGGTACAGGATTAGGGAAACCCACTCCCTAACATAGTATTTTTTTTTTTTATAGATTTTCTGGCAACAAATCTCTTTTGACCAAAGTTGAGCATAAAATTTAAATTTCACCTTGAAAAATTCACAGGAGGTAGTTTTAAAGCAGTTAATATAAGATGACCATGAAATCTCCTCTGACCAGGCTCCCCTTTGACCACAGTCCAAACAGGTCAGGTACAGCTGCTTGTGGGGCTTGCTCTCCAGTGTACTTGAGAACTAACAGCTCATGTGACTCCTGAACTGGTACCTTGAGTGGGGAGGTACCTCATCTATTTAGGGTTTTAATTGTTGGCCCCCTAAATCTAGTGACAAAATAGGGAATGGATTCCTCTCAACACTTGTAGCGAGGATCCCCTCTCTGTCAGGGAGCTGCAGAGACCAAC
Organism: Syrrhaptes paradoxus; assembly: GCA_013400615.1. NCBI lineage: Eukaryota > Metazoa > Chordata > Aves > Pterocliformes > Pteroclidae > Syrrhaptes > Syrrhaptes paradoxus. The sequence continues at coordinate 32,321 of VZTO01005688.1, read as the reverse complement.
CTGTAGTTCAAAAATAAAACAACGTAGTAATACCCCGCAAGTGCTGGATTATCAGCAAGCTCTGAAGTGCCTGGCCTGCCTTTACTCAACAGCAGGGTCCCAACAACACCCTGGAGGCTTGCTTCTGCTCAGGCAGGTCTCAGTACCTGAGGAAAATGACCCAAAGATTATCTGATGCCCTATTTATATCCTTAGCTGGCACCTCTGCGCGTCCTGCGGCATTGAGGAATGGCTCTAGACTGGCACTTCAGACCCTGCTGCCCTGGGGCCTTTTGTGAAACAGAGTCTCTTGCTGGTCAAACCCTGTTTGACTGGTGCCACTTTGCAGGATGGCTCTTGTTTGGCACTGAGATATTTATTTGTTTATTTATTTATCAGTGACAGCGTTCACTATAAATGGTGTGTTTTTTTATAGAAGATAATTATCGGAAGCAGTGCCTTCCATAATTATGACAGTTATACTGTCGTTTTTGAATAAAGCAGCATCTGCTATTACAATCGAACATGATACTGGAACTTTGCATTTAAAATAATCTAAACAGGCCCCTCAAAAAAAAATTTTGCCATAGAAAATGTAATTGCTAGTTTTCAAAAACACCCCTCTGTAAGAAACTTGAAGGTGTAAACCTGGCAGCAAGTCTCTGGGTTTCACTCCAAAATGATCCTTGAAATGCTGAAAACCTGGGTGGAAACTCAAGATACTAGAAATTTGGCTTCCTTGTAGTGTCTGCACCCCTCTGTGGGTTTCAGACTTCCTCTTCACCCCCCTTTCTGGAAGCTGTGTGCTGCATGGGGAGCACAGCTTCCTTCCTGGCCCCGGTGGGGGGGCTCACGGGGTAGCCCTAGCCCCACCTGTGGCAAAAAGTACAAACTTCTTGTACCTTGGATTAGGCATTGGCCCGATTTTTAAATGGCAGCTTCCTGCAAACTTCCAGTACCTTATGTATCATGAAACCTAACTGACATTATCGGGGGCAGTGTCTTCCATAATGTGTAAAGAACAAGGTAGTTTTTGCCTACCACAGTGTTATATCGGAGGCAGTGACCTCCATATGTTGCACTATGGGTGTACGTAATTATCGGGGACAGTGTTTCCCATAATTGTTCTATGCTTATCATGCAATGTCATCTGTGAAGCTTGATGGTTAGTATCTAACATGGATCAATTTCCTGCAGTCCTATTTTTTTCACTCTCCTGTGGTGATGCAGATACACGCTCGGGTCTGTTATGTACTTCCCTAGGCTCTGCCTTCTCCGTAGGCTGAACTGTTTGAAATAGCTGTGCTGTCTTGAAGTGGCTTCCTGCCTCCAGTCGTGGGACTGGTGCTTGAATGTGTAGTGGAAACTAGGCTAGTTAGACTGTGTGCTCTGTGATTTAGTAAACTTCCTTCAAATCAGTTACAAAGACTTGGGGAATGAAAGATGAATGTAGGGCTTGGGGCTGGCTGACGGCTGCCTCGAGGGCTCTGCTGGCTGCTCCAGCTCTCTGTGTGTACCTGGCCTTGCTTTGGGGCTGGGGTGATGCTGGGAAGCTGCTTGCTCCCTACGTCTTGCTGGAAACTCCAGTCTCGCCTCCTGGGTGTTGGGGGAGAGATCATAGCACCTTTTTCATGGTGCCCCCTCCTCCCTAACCTGGAGCTGAGCACTGCTGCTGCGGGACACCTGCTGAACTGTGCTGCTTGTTCCCAAAAAGCAGCTGGTGGGCTGGCACCAGCCCCCTACTCTGCAAACAGTTGGATCTGGGGTTTAAACTTAAACTGAGCGAGTGACCTGAGTCCCAGCAGTTGGCCTTGAGGGAAAGATCATTGTTCAGGTGCTGCAGAGACCTGAGCCCCCACCCCAGTTACTGAGCTCAGTGCTCACCAGTTTGCAGGGTTGGATTTTCATCGATCTTTCTGGAAGCCTGATGCCTAGGCTTGTGCAACTCCTTGCTCTTCCTTAACTAGCCTGTGCTGCCTGAGGCACGTGTCCAGCCCTGTCTGTGTTACTGTTTCCTGGTGACACCTCCCTGGATGGCATTTGAGAGCTGCTGTCTGGGAGTCCTCACTGTAGTGTTTGCATGCATCTTGCTGTCAGACTTCACCATGCGCTTTGTAGCCAGCAGAGAAGGACAAGGCCTGTGGCCGGGCTGGGCAGCACAACTGTGGCTGCTGGGATGTTGGGATGCCTTCCTCTGTGCTGGCATCAGACTGGGGTGGGGTGCTGAACTCTGTTTCTGGGTTACCTGCTGTCTGCTCAAATAAAGTTTTACAGCTTGAACACTCAACTCCTCTCCTGAGTTCTTGCAAAGCCACGATGCTGTTGTGGCCGGAGGGAGGTGGCTCTCCTGCCCCAGCGGGCCTGGCAGCTCCAGTATTCACAAGCCCCCTGGCCCCCACCTCTGCTTTCATGGCCATATGTCCTGGCTGCTGCCTCTGTCACCCTCTGAGACCCTGGGGCGTTGGGAGGGGGATGAAGTGTCAGACTTNGGGGGGCGTGGAGGGGGGCCCGGCGGGGGGGGGGGGGGGGGAGGCAGCCTCTCCCGGAGCCCTGCTCCCTCTCTACAGGGTGTCTGGGGGTAACTCTGGACCCTCCTTCCACCAGGAACGATTTTGGGAACAGGTTCTTTCCCCCCTCTCCCTGCCCACCCCTGGCAGGGCTCTTCTCCCTGCAGAGGCCGGGGTGCAGCCCCTCCCCACGCACCTGGGAGCCCCAGCTTGGGCTGTGTCCCCTCTGCCCCCGTGCCTGCAGCGGAGCGACCCCGTTTCGCAGTGACTCTGTCCGTCTGTCCATCCCCGCCCGCTCCGTCCGTCCCCAACCCCCCG
>VZTO01005688.1:0-24129 GCA_013400615.1 Syrrhaptes paradoxus | reverse complement strand
CGGGGGGGTTGCTTCTGGGGCCCAGGACGGGGCATCCCCCAGGAGCATCCCCAGGAGCAGGTGGGTCCCTGGGGTGGTGCCATGCCCCAAAGGACAGGCAGGTCCAGGCGTGTGGGGGGGCTGCAGGGCCCCATCCCCCCCTCCCCCCCCCCCAGTTTCAGCCTCCTTGCTCAGGGAGGGGCTGAGGCCAGGCAGTGCTGGGGTACGGACCAATCCTGATGGGCAGGTGGGGGGTTCCCCATCCGGGGGGGGTGGCTTGCCAGTGCCACCTGCCCCTGCTGGGGGCCGTGCCTGGCGCAGCACCTGGCAGAGACCCCCAGCTCCCTGCGAGGGGGTGGGGGGGAGAGGATGGATCCTGGGAGGAGTCCTCCTGGCGTGTCCCCCCCATCCTGGCAGCAGCGCCCCCCAGGCCTGGCTGCTCTCCCAGCCCTGCTGTGCTTGCGCCAGCGCTGCTGGGCGGCTGCAGAGCAGCCATCTTCCCCGCGCATCCCATCCGCCTGCGCAGGGAAGCAGGAGGGATGCTGCCAGCCCCACGGCCCCCCCACCCCCCTGCAGGTGCCCAGGAAGGGGGTACGGTGCCTTTTCACCCCCCTGCTTGCCACAGAGCCCCAGCTTTTTGACGATGCTCCCCCCTCCTGCTCCTCTGCCTGGCCGTGGGCACCGCATCCCCGCTGGCAGGCTGCGCCGTGCCGGGGTGGGGGGAGACGGGGGCTGTGGGTGCAGCGCTGGGGCTGGCGCTGATGCCACCGCTCCTCCGGTCTCGTGCCGGAGCAGGGACAGCAGGCGGGCGGTTGGGCTGCCAAAGCGGGAGGAATGCAGCGGTGCCAGGCTGGGATCGGGGTGAGGATGAGCGCTGGAGGGGCTGCCTGCCCTTCTCTTTTTTTTCTATCTCCTCCACATCCCTCCATCCATTCCCCCCTCCTCCCCTCCATCACCGTCGCGGTCACCTTCACCCTCTCGCTGTTTTCCGGAACTGCAGCAACTTTCTGCCATGTGATCCCGAGCCTGGCTCCAGCCCTCGCCACCCCCAGGCAGGTGCGGGCGTCTCCGCAGAGCCCCCCGCTCGCCGCCGTGCCGCAGCCGCTGCGGCCATGGGCGAGAGATGCGATTACCAGCGCCTGAGCAGCGCCGAGGAGGAGGAGGAGATGCTCGGCCCCCTGCCCCACAGCTTCTCCGACAGCACCGGGCAGCGGGCCCTGCGGCTGGGCAGCAGGCACCCCACGCCGTCCCCCCGGCAGGATGTCACCCCAGCGATGCCGTGCCGGCGGGTCAGTGCGGGGGGGCCAGCGGGTGGGAGCGGCGGATGCGCCTGGCTGGGCTGGGTGACCCCCAGGAGGGGCAGGGTCCTGCTGGGGGTGCGATTCGGTGGCTGGCATGGGGCTGGGGGATCCCTGCATGGCCTCTCCCCTCTCCGGCACTCAGGGTACCCCGCGGCATCCCGGGTGGCATGGGGACGGCACCCCCCTGCATGGCTGGGCTCCCGTCCTGACCCACGGCAGTGGGGCTGTGCCTTCGGTCTCACTGGGGAAACTGAGGCACGGGGGGACAGTGTGCGGGATCAGCCGGATCTGGCACAGCCTGTGGGGGGGAGCACGATGCCCGGTGCGGTGTCACATCCAGACGGTGTCCTCCAGGCTGCCATCTGCATTTGGGGGTGTCACTGGGGGGCTGTACCTTGGGGGGGTGTTGGGCTGTGCATGGGGGTGTAGGGAGTGTGTAGGTGCACGTGGAGGCTGGAGCTGCCTTGGGGTGTAGGGGAGATGTTGGGGTGCCATTTCAGGGGGGGCGGTTTGGTCACCCGTGTGCCAGCTCGGCGTGTGCGTGGCCGTGCGCGATGCCGGGCGAGGAGCGTGCCAGGCTGGGGCGGGCACCCGTGGGCGCGCAGGGGTGCCGGCGGCTCCAGGTGCGCGTCGGGCGGAGGCGGGGGGGAGCGTGCCGGGGCGCTGCCGCTGGCTGTGCGGCGCCGGGGTGTTTGTGCACGTGTGGCCGGGCAGGGTGGGAGCTGGGGGGGGGTGCACAGGGGTGCACGGAGGTGACGTGTGCGTGGGGGGGCGGCTGCGGTCGTGCAGGTGGCGGGAGGCACGCAGGGGGCCGGGGGTTGCGCCTGTGTGGTCCCGCGGTGCACGTGAGAGTCGTCACTGCTGCCTGTGCGTGAGCCGGGGCACACGTAGGGTGTCCCCCCCGGGGCTGCAGCAATGGGGTGCGCAGCGTGGCGGGGGTGCAGGGCACAGTGGCACTGGTGCTGGGGGGTCTGCCGCCTGCCAGGTTGTGGGGGACTGGTTGGGCATCTGTGACCCCTCCCCGATGGCTCTGCTTGTTCGTATCGGGGGGTTGCAGCGTTACCCCCACACCTATGGATCTGTTGCAGAGAGGGAAACTGAGGCACGGAGCCTCCCCCAGCACGGTGGGCAAGGCTAGGTCCCCCCACTCCCTTTTGGAAACCAGTAGTCCCAGTGCAGCCACTGAAGTGAGCAGCCTCCCTCAGGGTTTGGGGGTGCGGGGGGCAACTGGGGTGCAGGAGCCAGCATGCTGGCATCAGCCAGTGGGTGCTGGTCCCAGCGGGTGCCATCCCTGGCTGATGGGGGAACAGGGCAGGGAACCCCCCACATCCTCAGTGTCCCCTGGGCTGGGGGGAGCTGGCGCGTGGCAGAGGTTGGTGCCGAGGGCACTGTGCCCGGGTGTCCCCGGTCAATGGGCTGCTTGTGCCCGGCCGGCGGGTGCCAGCTGGGATCCCAGCGGTGGAAGCCGAACTGGAGGCTCCTCTGTGCCTGGGGATACGCTTAACCCCTTCCTGGCTGCCCCCCGACACGGTGACGGCCGCGGTTTGGGGGGGCAAGGCAGGCGGGGGCTGCGGCAAGAGGTTGCTGCACTCACACCGTGGTGGCCGGCGTGGCCAGATGTCCCCATGGAGGGGACAGCAGCGCCGGGGTGGGGTGCCAGTCCTGCTGGGGAGGGGGACAGAGCCTGGGGTGCTGGCGGCAGAGCCCTGCGGGGGCTGGCAGGCGGGCAGCGGGTCTGTTTGCCGAGCCAGCAGCTCTCCCCCCGCAGTGCCCATCGCCCTGGCGTCGTGCCTGCGGCCTCGGTTGGGAAGCGGAGGGCCGGATGTCTCCTCTCCCTCCCTCCCCGCTTCCTGAGGGGGGAAACTGAGGCCCGGGAGTGTTTCCCAAGGCCGGGGAGAGTTTCCATGGCAATGGGAGCGGGGGTCCGGGCTCCCAGCTGCCGGCTCCCGCTTCACAAGGGAGAAAGCGGCACATTGATGGGAGCCCGGCCCCCTGGGCGCGCGTCCCAGCCCCGGCCGAAAATAACCAACCCCTCCCGGGGAGCGCTGCGCAGGCAGCCGGCCGGGACCGAACCCCGCTGCCGCCCGGGGGTCCCCAGGAAACGGCTCCAGCCGGGGGGTGACCCCCAGCCCTGCCTGCCGCTGTCCCCCCGCCCCAGCCCCATCCTGCTGGGAAGGGGAGGGCCGGCCGGGAGGATCCAGAACCGGACGGAAGGAGAAGGAGAGCCGCAGCCACGGCGGGCTGACGGACACCCCGAGCCCCCTGCCCGCTCTGGGGGGATATATGGGGCGGCCGAGCCTGCGGGGCATCTCTGTAGCCTGGATGACGGGGCTCCGGGTGCTCTGGCTGCACTGAACGGGCTCTGCCCGAGGGACACCGGCGCCAGGAAAGGGACATCGGCGGTGCCAGGGGCCGCGGCGGGCAGCCAGGCAGGATGCGACGCTTCCAGGCTTTGCGCCGATCCTTCCCCTTCCTCACCCGCTTCCGCCTCTACCGAGTAAGTGCCGACCCCCGCCCCAGGCAGACCCCCGCCCCGGGCAGACCCCGCTGTGCTGGCTGTCACCCAGCCCTGTCCCCATTGCTGCGGGCAGGGGACTGGCCATCGCCGGCCGGCCGCGGGCACGCACCGAAGGCTGGCGGCTGCTTTCGCCCCGCGTGCCCCCGTCGCCCCCGTGCCCAGCTGCTTGCCGCACCCGCCGTATTTTTAGCCCCGTGCTGAGGGTTGTAATTGCGGTGACACAGCCGAGGGACCCGAGCACCAGGGGGTGAAGGCGCTTGGGGGCTCCTGGGAGGGAGAAAAGGATGGAGGGGGGTGGGATGGGGGGGTCCCTCCGGGTCTCTGCAGTGGGAGGCAGAGCTGTGTCCCTTCTGGGAAAGGTGGCGAAAGCCTGGGGGGGAGGAAATCCGGGATTATGAGCAGGGATGGGGAGCGGTGGGGGATGTGTTTGGGGGGGGCAAGTGGAACCGTGGGTGAGACCTGGCCCCGTCCCCTCCCTCCCCACACCCTGCACAGCTGGGGGGTGATGCCGGCAGTGCTGGGGTGTCCTGTGCCTCAGCCCCGGGGCACCAGCACCCCCTGGAGACCCTGATGTCCCTGTCTGCACCCTCCCTGTGGCTGCCCAGCAAGGTGCCACCGCCCGTGGCAGCGGAGACCCACCGTGGGTCTGTGCTGCAGCCCAGCCAGGGGGCTGAGTGGCAGTGCTGAGGTGGCTGTCCCTGCTGGCGACAGTGTCCCCTCCCCGGTCAGCCGCTCTAGCTGGGCAAAGGGAGCCTGGCAGGCACGGGGCCAGGCTGTGGGGTGTCCCCTGGGCAGGCACGGGGCCAGGCTGTGGGGTGTCCCCTGTGCAGGTACAGTGCCAGGCTGTGGGGTGTCCCCTGGGCAGGCACGGGGCCAGGCTGTGGGGTGTCCCTCGGCTGGGGGCCACTGCCAGACACCTCCATCCTGAGGCTCTGCCCCTGCTGTGTCCCTGGCACTGCTGCCTGGGGACAGCCTGTGCTGCAGCTGGGGTGGGCTGGTGTTTCTGTGCACACAATGGGGCAGAGCGGGGGTCTCTGCCCATCCCTGGGGGTCCTGCTGATGGGGTGCCTCTCCTGTCCCCCCCAGGGAGCAGGGGAGGGCTCAGAAAGTGACCTCCGTTAGCATCCCTCGCACCCTGCCCAGGCAGCACCCCAGCCGTGGCTCTCAGACCCTCCGGGTGACAACCCCAGGGGACCAGGGCGGAGGGGAGCGGGGCAGGGTCCCCCCTAACCCTGTGCGGTGTCCCGGCAGAGGCTGAGCTGTAGCATGCAGGCGGAGGAGGGCACGGACTGGCTGCTGGAGCTGCTCACCGAGCTGCAGCTGCAGCAGTACTTCCTACGCATCCGCGACGAGCTCAACGTCACCCGCCTCTCCCACTTCGAGTACGTCAAAAATGAGGATCTGGAGAAGATCGGCATGGGACGGCCCGGTGCGTACATCCAACCCCCCCAGCCTCCCCCTGTACCCCCCACTGGCTGCACAGCATCTTCTGGGGAGCCCGGAGGAGCATGCGGTCCATGGGGCTGGAGGGGACCCCCACTCCGTGCTGGTTTGGTGACAGTCACTGTGTCCCGCAGGCCAGCGGCGGCTGTGGGAGGCGGTGAAGCGGAGGAAAGCCATGTGCAAGCGGAAATCCTGGATGAGCAAGGTAGGGATGGGATAGGGGCAAGTATGGCAGGGAAACTGAGGCAGGCTGGAGGAGCAGGACCTCTCCTCCCTCCCCTGGGGGCTGGCAGGGAGATGGGCAGAAGCCTCTGCCCGCACTGTGAACCCTGCCGGCACGTGCGCCGGTCCCACACGCAGTCCTGGGTCACTTCCCGGCGAAGGATGTCCCTGCCGCCCCAGCACTCAGGAATTTAATTCCCCTTGCATGATTTGCCTCTTTGCCAGGAAACTCATTTGCAGCTAACGAGTCACGCAGCCCGCGCATCTCCCCCCAGTCAGCTCCATGGGCAGCAGCCCTGCCTGGACCCCTGCCTGCCCCACGGCAAGGGGACACAGCCCTGTGCCCACAGGCTGGGAGCACAGCGGGGCAGGGGACCCCAGGGTGCACGCGTGTGATCCTGGTGCCATCCCTTACAAAGCTGGGGATGCTGTCCTGGCACCCCCGGCACCCTGCACCCCCAAAAGAGTGGGGTGCTTGCCAGCTGGGCGCTGGGTCGTGGCCTCTCCCCTGCGTGATTCATCTGGGCTGGGACGGGCCCGGGATGGGCTTTTAATAGAAGGCGACTCAGTCTTGCACTGGGCACAGAAGTGCCACCTCCCACCCCGGCCACATGCCAGGCTCAGCCTCTGCACACCCCGCACAGCTTCTGGCTGCCAGGACCGGGATGGACCCTGTCCGTGTGCACATCATCTGTCCCAGCCTGGGGGGGGGCAGGGACAGCCCATCCCCGTCCCCTCTGGGCTGGGGATGGTGGCGGCAAGAGCGTATTGCAACCCCCCCCCTTGCTGCGGGGATGTCACCACGCTCAGCCCCAGCTGGAGGTTTCTCTTGGCGTCATGCCCGGGCACATTGTGTGGCTGCAGCCTGGCCAAGGAGTGCCTAGGGCTACCAGCCTGGTTGCCAGGGCTGCTGGGGAGCTGCCGTGGGGCCGCTGCGAGAGACATGACCCCCACGAATCGCAGCTCGGCGTGCAGGCAGCTGGAGGAGCAGAGCCTGCTCCCGCAGCCATCCTGCTCCCAGTAATCACCAGTTGGGGTCATCATTAGGTTCCAGAGTGTACAGCCCAGGCAGGGGGTTGCCCCAGCACTGCTCGCTCATAGACCCAATGGACTGGGAGCTTTCTGTGCCTGCGTCTCACCTGCCTCCATGTCCCGCAGGTGTTCAGCGGGAAGCGCCCGGAGTCCGAGCTGGTGCCCCAACCCCAGAGCACCTTCCGCAAGCCCCCCACGCCGCCACCCCCCGAAGCCGGGGGCCAGCACTCCCTCACCTGCCTCGTCCGGGAGCGGGACCTCTCCCTCTTTGAGAAGTTGGGCGATGGCTCCTTCGGCGTTGTGCGTCGCGGCGAGTGGTGCACGCCTGCCGGCAAGACGGTGAGGGGCTGCTGGTGGTGGGGGGGAGCCGGACGGTGGGACACCCCTAGGGGGAGGATGCTTGGGGGCTCATGGCTGCTTTGGCCGTAGTTGAACGTGGCGGTGAAGTGCCTCAAGACGGACGTGCTGAGCCAGCCGGAGGCACTGGATGACTTCATCCGGGAGGTGAACGCCATGCACTCCCTGGACCACCGGAACCTCATCCGCCTCTACGGCGTGGTGCTCTCCCACCCCATGAAGATGGTGAGTGGGAGGGGATGGGGCTGCCCCTGATGCTGCCCCATGGGGGGTCCCACGTGATGGGACAAGCAAAGCCAGGCTGGGTCTGTACCCCAAGTTCTCCGCTGGCATGCCCAGGGGGACTCAAGAAGGCTGGAAACCAGCCCAAGCAGGGTGCCCCCAGCCTGACCAACCTCCTGTCCCCTCCTCGTGGCCCAGGTGACAGAGCTGGCCCCGCTGGGCTCCCTCCTGGACCGCCTGCGGAAGAACCAGGGCCATTTCCTCATCTCCACCCTCTGCCAGTACGCCATCCAGGTGGCCAAGGGCATGGCTTACCTGGAGTCCAAGCGCTTCATCCGCCGCGACCTGGCCGCCCGCAACATCCTGCTGGCCTCCAACGACCTGGTCAAGATCGGGGACTTCGGGCTGATGCGAGCCCTGCCCAAGAATGACGACCACTACGTGATGCAGGAGCATCGCAAAGTCCCCTTTGCCTGGTGAGCCCTGGGGAGGGAGGGACCTGGGGGTGCAGCACCCACAACCTCCTGATGCTCACGTCCTTTCCCGCGCAGGTGTGCTCCCGAGAGCCTGAAGACACGCACCTTCTCCCACGCCAGTGACACCTGGATGTTCGGGGTGACCCTCTGGGAGATGTTCACCTATGGGCAGGAGCCCTGGATCGGCCTCAACGGCAGCCAGGTGGGTGCACAGCGGGGTCCTGCCCCCCTCCCTTACCCTGGCAGTGCTGGTGGGGGGGTGACACCTGGGACCCCCTGACGGCACCGCCTGCCCCACAGATCCTGCACAAGATAGACAAGGAGGGCGAGCGGCTGCCGCGGCCCGAGGACTGTCCCCAGGACATCTACAACGTCATGCTGCAGTGCTGGGCGCACAAGCCTGAGGACCGACCCACCTTCGTGGCCCTGCGGGACTTCTTGGTGGAGGTGGGTGAGCGGATGGTGACAGGGACAGAGTCCCCAGTGACCCCCCTCCTGCTGGCTCTGCCCAGGTGTGGGCAGGGTTAAGGGTATTGCTGGAGGGGGGGTGATGTTGGGGGGCTCAGGCCAGGCATCTGTGTTGCTGGGGGTGGTAGATGGTGACACGGTCACAGCAGGAGGACCCTTGGCTGCCACTTTGTCCCCAAGGAGCATCCAGGTGTTCCTGATGCCCTTGCCCACCCCAGGGACGTTGTGGCTGGGGAGGGGCTGGGAGTGGTGATGCTGTCTCCTGCCTGTTTTTGGGGCTCCCCTGCCCGGTGTGGGGCTGGTCCCAAAGCTTGGGGGGATGGATGTGATGGGGGGCTGCATCCCCGTCCTTACCTCCCCTCTTCCCCCCCAGGCCCAGCCCACAGACATGAGGGCGCTGCAGGACTTCGAGGAGCCAGACAAACTGCACATCCAGATGAACGACATCATCACCGTCATCGAGGGCAGGTATGGCACGGGGTAGGGGACAGGTGTGGCATGGGGAGGGGTGGCAGGTATGGCATGGGGGGGGCACAGACCTGCTGTCAGCCTGCGTGGGCACAGAGGACCCCAGGAATGGCGATGCTGCAGGTACCGGCAGAGCTTTGGGGTGCAGCGATGGGGAGGGGGACTCCGGACCCCCCCAGCACCCCTCGCCACTGTACCTCGCAGGCGGGCAGAGCCGCTGCGGTGTGCGATCCCCCAGGCAACAGGGTGCCGTGGGGCCGCCCGGGTGCGGGGGGCACGGCCGTGCCTGCGGGGAGCACAGCCCTGCCCGACCCCGCTGACTCACCCCACTGCACCCGTGGGTTTGCCCCAGCCTTGCCCCGGGAAACCGCGCGCCCCAGGGCCGCTCCCTGCTGATAGCGGTCGGGACGACGTGCCACCAGCACCCAGGGACGTGCCGCTGTCACCGGGCCAGGAGAGGCACTCTGGGGGCTCGGTACCACGGTGCCACGACCTGTCACCACCTGCACCATGGGCTTTGCTCCTTGGTCTCTGCCACCCCCCCCGAGGCACAGCCAACCCCCCCATCGCCCTGGGGACCTGGGGACGGGGGAGATCTTTGTTCCCCGCATCCCCATCCCACGACATGACCATTCCCCTCCAGATTGGGGACCCCCAAAGGTGCTCAGTGTCCCTTTGCCCCCCTGATACACAGGGGGCTGGCCCCCCCCAGCCCATGGGACCTGCGGACTGGGGAGATCTTTGGTCCCCGCATCCCCATCCCGTGATGTGCCCGTCCCCCTCCAGCTCGGGGACTGGCTCCCCGCGGTTAGTCACAGCCCGGAGGTGAATCAGGCCGGATTTGTGTGTCTGCAGGGACCGGCTTTCTCCGGGGATGACTCTTGCCCAGGGTCTGGCGGTGTAATTGCAGGGAGGGGAGGGGAGGGAAAGGAGGGAGGGGAAGCAGCGTCGGCGGAGGGAGGGAAGGAGGGAGGGAAGGAGGGCAGGAGCGGTGGAGGAGGGTGGCGCGGCCCCATTGCTGCCTGCATCGTCCCCGGTGCCGCATCCCAGCTGGGCTTGGTGGGGGTCCCGTGCCCCCCACCCCGCCGCCAGCCCCAGGTGAACCGTGGTCGGGGGAACGTGGGGGTGTTGGAGCGGGATGGGGGGTCGTGGGTGTGCTGAGGGGTGCCGATGGGTCGGGGAGAGCCAGGAGCGTGGTGGAGCCAGGGCTCAGCCTCTCCTGCCTCAGTTTCCCCACGGGACGCCGGTCCTCTGTGGCCCCCATGGGCATATTGCGGGGGTGCTGGGTCTGGGGTCTGCAGCCGGGGGGTGGCAGGAGTCCCAGGGGGACTGGAGGGGATCCCCCCCTCTCCATGCCTCAGTTTCCCCACCACATTGCCGGCAGGGGTGCCCAGGCAGGGAGGGGAGGGCTGGTGGGGGGGGGGCTCCAACTGGGGGCCGCATCCGGCCCTGCCGAGGGCGCCTGGGGCACCGTAAACACCCCCCACCCCTTTTCAAGCCCCTGCCTGTCGTTCGGCGGGTGCTGGGCGTGCGTACGTGTGTGTGGGCAGGGGCTGGGACCTCCCTGAAAGCCCCCCCGGGGACCCAGCCGGCAGCGGGAGGGGGCTGTCGGGGGGAAGCAAGGGCAGAGCCGCAGGGGGGTTGTGCCGGGGTTCCAAGCCCGGATCCGGGGGGATGTGGCTGGGAGAGGGGCACCGGCCTGGCCACAGCATCCCTCCAGCGGGATGCGGAGAGGATCTCCTGGGAAGGGAACCCCCTGCGGAGGGCCCAGCCCAGGGAGGGTGCCCGGTACCAGCTGGGGTCCGCTGAGGCGTCCCGGTGCTGAGTAAGGCGGCTGGCTGGCGGGAGCGGGGAAGGTAAACAGGAAAAGGGCTGAGCTGGTGGCCGGGGGTGACTCACAGGTGACTCCAGGAAACCGTGGGGCCCATGCCAGCCTCGCCGGGCTGGCACCTCGCACCGCCTGCCACCCACCCCCTGCCCGGCGCACGCCCTGCCTGCGGGGAGCGGGGGGCCTGGCAGCAGGGGATGGAGGGGGGATGGATGTTGGGGTCAGAGCCCCCCACATTGGTTTGGCACAGGTTGGGTGGGGGACACCGCTTGGGGTGCCCGTCCCTGCATCCTGCCTGTCCCCATCCAGCTCCCGGCCCCCTGGAGGTGGCCAGCAGGGAGCTCCTGGGGCACGCTGGGCTCTCGGGGACCACCACCCTGGCTACCCTTCACCCGTGGCCGTGGGGGGTTTTGCAGCGTGAGCCCCCAGCCTGCCCTCCCATGTCCCCCGCCAGCTCCAGCCTGCACAGGGCTCCCTGATAACATAGGAAGGGAGCAAGGGGGACACCCCCCCAGCCTCCTGTCCCCCACCACGGTCCCCCCAGTTTCCCCTGCAGGACTGGGATATTTGACACCATGCATGTCCCTTGTGCTGTCCCCATCTGCATGGGGCACAGGGACCCACGGTGAGCTGCTCGGTGCAGGCGTCACCCCAAGGCTCCTGCATCATTTGGGGCAGGAGGGAGGAAGAGGAGGGGGTGCATCTTTTTTGGGTGCAAAGGGAGAACTTCGTTCCCCACCACCCACATCCCCGGTACCTCATGGTGCGGGGGCTACCCAGGTCCCCTTCCCAGTTGTGTCACCACCTGCCTGCGTGGATTTGGACGAGTCACCTCGTCTTCTCGCCATCAGCAGGGCAGGCACACGTCCCCCTCCCGTCCCCTCACCGGTAACGAGGTCCTTTTTATTCCTTAGGGCTGAGAATTACTGGTGGCGAGGTCAGAATAAGCGGACCCTAAAAGTGGGCCAGTTCCCCCGAAACACGGTGACCTCGGTGGCGGGTTTGTCGGCCCACGACATCAGCCAGCCGCTTAAAAACAGCTTCATCCACACAGGCCATGGAGACACCAACCCGCAGCACTGCTGGGGGTTTCCCGATAAAATTGATGAGTAAGAAATTTTTTGTCTTCTCTGCATCCCCTGCCTGCTCCCTGCCTTCTCTGCTGCCCGCCAGGCACGGGACCAAGCTTGCCCCACCCCCCCCCTTGAAGCGTCTCTCCCCTCCTGCTATCCTGGGGATGGTGGCTCCGTGAAGGGTCCCCGCAGCTGGACTAACTCCCTCGCCTCTTCTTACTAATGGGGTCAGGGATGTGGGGGGCTGCTGTGCTTGTGGGGGGATGTTCGGGGGGGGTAGTAGCTTCTCTCAGCCCTTCGTGGCTGTCCTGGGGTGCGGTGACATCAGTAAGCACCACCTCCGAGGTGGCCACGTTACCCCAACGCTTTTGGGGTGTCCCAGGGCTGCTAAACCTGCGCCTTTCGGAGAGAAGCCGTGGTGGGGGGAACACCCCAGCCCTACGCTTTTAATAGCACAAATCTTTTTTAAAAAGCAAAACATTTAAAAAATCCACCAATATGCGTTTTGCCTCCCCTGCTCCAGCAGGAGACACCCTGGTTGGTCTGTGATGGGGAAGGGGTGGGTGGGTGTCCATGTCCCGGGCACCCTGAGCCCCCCTCCCCGGCCAGGTGGGACTGGCTGTGCCCAGTGTGGGTGCTGGGGGCAGTGGGCAGGGGCACCTTGGCTTGGGGCAGGGGACATGGGGGGGTCTTTACCAGCGCTGGGCTGGGGGGACGTGGGAGGGTTGGGGTTGGGGGGGGCAGAATAGGAATTCCAAGCCTGGAAAGCTCCCGCTGGGTCGAGCCAGCTCCTGTGCCGGGCTTGGTGCATCCCCTGGGGTCGTGCTGCCATTCGGCATCCCAGCTCTGCTGGTGCCCCCAGTCCCAGCCTGACCCCCGCCATGGTGCCGTGGGCTGTGCCGGCGGCTCTCGGCGGGCTGAACCGAGGCTCGTGCCCCGGCAGGCCTCCCCGCGCCCCGCTGCGTGGGCACGGGCGCTGGGTACGTGCCGCCCAGGCCGCCGAGAACGCACCGAGCTCGGCACACGCCCAGGCCTGGGGGCTGCGCCGGCTCCCGCGGCTCCCTGCCCCGCCATGCCTGGCTTGCGATGGCTCGCCCGGGCCCCCCGGCACCCCGCTGGCATGCTGTACTGGGGGGGCTGTGCCGTACCGCGGGGACATGTCCTGGGTGCAGCATCGTGCCGCGGCACCCTGGCGCTGGGGGGGGGGTGTCCTGGGTATCGCACCCCGCCCGAGGACCCTGGGTATGGCACTGTGCCGTCCCCTGGGTATGGGACATCGCCACGCGGAGCTGGAGTGGGGACGGGTGACGCCAGGACAGCACTGGGCTTGATGCTGTAGCCCCAGAGCATCGGGCGCAGTGCCCTGGTGTTCACGGGGATGGTACCCACTGGGACATGGTGTGTGGTGGAGGGGCTGCAGGGTGTCACGGGGGATGTGGTGTGGGAGAGAGGGGTCCCCCCACTGACCCCCAGCTGCTCTTCTCTCTCCCCACAGGCTGTACCTGGGAAATCCCATGGACCCTCCTGACATTTTAGGTGTGGACCCGAGCGCTGCCAGACCCACGCAGCTTCCAGGCAGGGCTAAAAGTGAGCAGCTTTGCCCCTTCCCCCTGCCCACCGGCTGCGCGAAGCCCCCGTTCCTGTGCCCCGCTGCCAGGGTGGTGGGCTGGACCCTCTCCTTTCTGCCTCTCTGCTGCAACCCGCTTTTCGCAGACCCAGGGGAGAGCTGGGGTGACAGGGCACGTTGTCACCTGGCCATGTGCCACCACCAGCAGCGTGGGCGGTTGGTGGCTCTGCCCTGCTGGACTCTGCCCTGCTGCCCTTCATCCGGGTCCCTTGTCCCATCCCAGCCTCCTGCGCTGGGGCTCCCCAGAACCGGGGATCTCAGCAAAGCCGCCACGAGGAGGGAACTCAGACACCGTGCGTGTGCTGCAACCCCCCCTCAACCTGCAATATTCCCTTGGCGGGGGGTGGGCTTCCCACCAGCATCCTCCCCACGCCCCACCGGGTGATGGGGGACCCAACAAAGCATGCACCCCGCTTGCTCCGCGCGCTCACCCCCTGCCTCCTCTCCTCTCGGGCTCTCTCTTCTCCCGCAGGGCAACCGCCTCCGCGCCCGCCTCAGCCTACCGTCCTGCTCACCAGTAAGTCGGGCTTTTTTTTGGGGTGCTGCTGTCCTTCCTTCTTGCCCCCCCTTCTTTTCTCTGTCAGCTCTTTTCACCCCTTCTGTCCCCTGGGTACCGCAGTGCATCAATGGGTGATGGCATCTGTAGTGGGGTGGCCAGCCTGGGGCAGGGGGCTGGGGGGGCACCCCGCGGGCCCCCCCCTCAGGCCCCTGCCCTGTCAAGCGTTGCTACACCCAAGGTGGGAGCAAAAGTGGCTGAAGCTATGGGGAAATTTTGGGGCTTGGGGATGCAGGTGCTGGGTCCCTCACCGTCCCTCTTGGTCCCCCTCCCAGAGCCCTGCTACGACCCGGTCAGTGAGGAGGAGGAGGGTCTGCCAGGGGGTCTCCGGAAGCTCTGCCTGAAGAAGCCGGGCACAGGGAAGGGTCTGCGGCCGGTTAAGCCATCAGCACGGGTGCCAGGCACCAAAGTGGGCGAGCGGCATCTCGGCCGGCCGCCGAGCGAGGGACCCGCAGGCGGCGAGGTGGCCCTCATCGATTTCGGGGAGGAGGTGCCTCAAGGTAGCCCGTCGCCAGTGGGGGAGCTGACGGCCCCGTCGTTGGTGAAGCTGGCCATGGAGGCCTTCTCGTTGCTGGACAAGACCCCCCCGCAGAGCCCCACACGAGCCCTACCCCGGCCCCTCCATCCCACACCAGTGGTGGACTGGGACGCCCGACCCTTGCCACCACCGCCTGCCTATGACGATGTGGCACAGGATGAGGATGACTTTGAGGTCTGCTCCATCACCAGCCCCCCGAGCCGGCGGGGCAAGACCAACTACGGCTTCGTGGACGAGGGCGAGCGGGGACCGGCGCTGGAGGACAACCTCTTCTTGCCCCCCAAGGAGACCAAGCAGCCCAGCCTGACGCAGACCACCGAGCTCTTCGAGGAGCTGCAGCAGGAGTGCATGAAGAGACTCAACGTCCCCTTGGGACCAGCCGCCCCTACTGATGACAAGCCCCAAATCCCTCCCCGTGTCCCCATCCCACCCAGACCCCTACGCCGCAACGAGCCCGGGCGCTGGTCGGGGGAGCTTTCGCCAGCTTCGGGGGGCGAGGAAGACCGTCCGCCCCAGATTCCCCCCCGGGACCCGCTGTCACAGCCCACCTCCCGGACACCCAGCCCCATGGCCCTGCAGGTGGGCTCCCCACAGCAACGTGCCGCCCTCTGCTCCTGCCTCTCCACCTCGCCGGGGAAGCCCATGCCCACCACGCAGAGCTTCGCCCTCGACCCCAAATACGCCACCCCCAAGGTCATCCAAGCGCAGGGCAAGGACTGCTCCAAGGGCCCCTGCATCCTGCCCATCGTGAAGGACGGGCAGAAGGTCAGCAGCACCCACTACTACCTGCTGCCCGAGCGCCCTGCCTACCTGGACAAGTATGAAAAGTTTTTCAAGGAGGCTAAAAGTCCCGAGGAGGTGCCAGCATCCCGCCTGGTCACCACGGCCACCGTCCGTCCCATGGTGCAGCAGCCGGCGCCGGACTGCAAGGCCAACTTCTCTTCCAACAACAGCAACCCCGGGCCCAAGTGCCTGGTGAAAGCCTCCTGCAGCCTCCAGAAGATCGTCTACGATGGGACGGATGGCTGCCGCCCCGCCGACAAGATCCGGCTGGTAAGCAGCATCCCTCGTGTCCGCAGGCAAGAGGGGACCTGGTGGCCATGGGCTTGCTTGGGCAAGAGCCATCCCCATCCTGTGCCTCAGTTTCCCCGAGTTCAACCCTGTGGGGTTGGCTGCAAGGGGTCCCCAGATGTGGTGTGGGACAGAAGTGTCACTGCAGCTCCAAAATGGGGAACACGGGCCCTTTTAACCCAAATTAGCCC
This sequence comes from Syrrhaptes paradoxus, assembly GCA_013400615.1. Taxonomy (NCBI): domain Eukaryota; kingdom Metazoa; phylum Chordata; class Aves; order Pterocliformes; family Pteroclidae; genus Syrrhaptes; species Syrrhaptes paradoxus. The sequence continues at coordinate 8,759 of VZTO01005688.1, read as the reverse complement.
CAGGGATGGGCAGAGGAAGGGGGCTGTCACTGTGGTCCCTCAGGCTCTCCGGGATGGGTTTGTGGTGGCACCTGAGCCCAGGAGAGGCTGAAGACCCCGGGGATGAGGATGGTCCCAGCCTGCGGGCTGATGGTGCTCCCCAGGGACAGACGGGGTGGGGGACAGCCCCGGTGCCCCCCTGCTCCAGCCACGGGCTCCTCACTGCCCAGGGGTGGTGGCGGATGCTGACCATGGGCTCCCCCCAGGTGCAGGACACGGTGCACGGCGTGACCACCGAGGAGTGCCAGGCGGCCCTGCAGAACCACGGCTGGAGCGTCCAACGGGCCATCCAGTACCTGAAGGTACCGCACATCCCCGTCCCCCGTCCCAGCTGCCACCAGGGCGATGGCATCCCTGTCACCCCCCTCGCCATGTCTTGTCCCTTTGCAGGTGGAGCAGCTCTTCTGCCTGGGGCTGAAGTCCCGCGTCGAGTGCCACCGGGTGCTGGAGATGTTCGACTGGAACCTGGCGCAGGCCAGCTCCCACCTCCTCGATCCCTACAGCACCGCTCGCCAGAAGTAGGGACACGGCTGTATTTTTGGGTGCAGGGGCGGGGATCTCAATGCCATGCTACTCTTGGCTGGCTGGCACCGTCACCCCTCCTGAGCTCACGTCCCCTCCTCTCCTTCCAGGCGGTGACAGCAGGGACAGGGCAAGCTGCGTCGGATCCGGAGCAGGCGTCTCACCGCAGGGCCACCCTCCGCTGCCCACCCGCACCCACGCAACCTGCTGCTGGACTCTGGACTGAGCCCCCGCTTGGGGGACGGGGACACCCCGAAAGGGAGCCTGCCCAGCGCCCCAGACTTGCCGGGGTGCCTCCGTCCCCTGGCCCCTTGTTGGATTGTTTTTGTAAAGAGAAATGTAATTTTAATATATATATATATTATAAATATATATAAAAATATTCTATGGAGAGGAGGAGAGTGCCTGTGGCCGTCTCCCAGGTTTGTCCCTGCCACTGCCTGGGGACAAGCCATGTCCCCATGGGTGCCGGTTCCTCCCTGGGAGGAACCTCCCTATTTTGGGGTGCAAAGGTCTCCCCATCCAGGGCTGATGGAGTTTGGTGTTGCCCCACCCCCAGGACCACAGCTTGAAGGCTGGGCAGGGTTTTCCCCCCCCCCGAGCAGGCAGTGCTTGCCCAGGGGCTGCCCCCCTTTGCCCTGGCACCCCCGGGACTGGGCTCCCTGCCGCTGCCTGACTCATGCCCTGGCAGGGAGGGGCGGGACGGGACGGGAGCCGCGTCGCTCCCCCACCCACGCAAGGGGCGTTGTGCAACCGCCTGCCACCGCGCAACCGCAGCCCCGTGTGGGTGGGGGGCTGGCCCCTGTGGGGTCCCGGGCCAGCTGGCAATGGTAGCACCCCCACGTGGGTGTCAGAGCCCCCCCCCCCAGCTGGGTTCCCTGAGGTGCCACCTTGCAGCAGCATCAGGAAGGGGTCTTGGTGCCCAAACCCACCAGCTCCGTGGGCATGGGTGGTCCCTTGTCCCCAGGACGCCTTCTGCTCCAGAGCTGGTGGCTTCAGAGCAGAGCCCCTGCCACGCACGGTGGTGGGCCGGCAGGAGGGGCTGCCCTGGCATGGCCGTGGGTCCGGGGCAGGTGTTTCCCAGCTGTGTCACATGTGTGCCACGTGCACCCACAGCTCCGCTCACCCCTGGTTCCCCAGCCCCCCCTGAGTGTGGGGACGGGGGGTTTGCTGGTGCTGCTGTGGACGTGGCTGTGCACCCGTGCTTTGGGCTCTCTGTGCCTCAGTTTCCCCACCCAGGGTGCAGCTGCCCTGGTGGGATGGCTGTTAATGAGGCAAGGAGGGGACACCACCTTCACCAACTCATTTCCCCCCTAAAATGACGCCGGAGCTGGGCTGGGCCCCAGGAAGAAGCAAATGTGCGTTAGCTGCCGTTGCCCCTCTGGGTCCCTTTGCACGGCCGGATGCGCCCAGCCTGTCCCCAGGGGAAGGTGACCTGCAACCCAGGGCACGGCCAGGAACATGCAGGAGCACCCCCCCGGCCGGGCTTGCGTGGGTGTTCACCGCGATGGCACAGATAACCCCTGCACGCAGGTCCTTGGCGGCGGTGGCGGGAGGGGGCTGGGGCAGGGCTGGCACGCGGGGGGACCCCGAGGCGGCAGCGGGAGGCTGCTCCTTCCTCCTTCCTCCTCGGCGGGCAGCCAAACCCTGCCAGGGGTGATCGGCCACCCGGCCAAGCGTGGCGAGGACCTGGTGGCAAATGGGGGGTGTAGGTGGGGGGTGCAGGGCTCAGGGCTGACCCACCTCTCCCAGAGGTGTTGGGGACCCCTGTCCCCACTTGCCATCCCAGGGCCTTTGGGACAATGCAGCACATTGAGTGCTCCCCAGTGACTGGGGACCCCAGCCTTGGGGTGTCAACCATGGGGTCACTCTGGGAAGGGCATTTAAAAAAAAAGTGGGTGTCCCCCAGCATCAGTGGGTCCCCAGGACTGGGATGTGGCTACTTCTGTGGCAGGCTGTGAGCACACGGAGCCATCAGTGCCCCAGGCAGGGCACGTGGTGTCCCCGTCCCCCGCCCCNCAGTGCCCCAGGCAGGGCACGTGGCGTCCTTTCCCCACCCTGGGGAGTGCTCACCAGCGGAGCCACCCTGTTGCGTCGCTGCCCCGGGACAAGGAGACCCACAGCCGTGTCCCTGCTGCCGAGGGAGCGCCATGGGACACTGGGGCCAGTGGCTGCTCTGGAGCTGGGTGCTGTGGGGGCTCTGGATGCTGCCAGGTAAGTGCCGGGGTCACCTGTGCCACTGCCAGGCTGAGCAGGTGACCGACACTGTCAGGGTGGTGGGTGGCAGGCTGCAAGCATCTCTCCAGCTGCCCATATACTGCAAGTTCCAGCCCAAGTGCTCGGGGGGGTTTGGACCGTCTCTGTCCGCGGGTGTCACAGCCTCAGCATGGCCCCCCACCACGGCAAGGGAGGGGGGAGGTTGTGGGTCAGATGGGGACTTTCACCCACAGGGAAAGTGGGATGTGGGGTGTGGGTGGGGACCAGCCCTAAGGGCTGGGGGCACCTTCCTCCTGCAGCAGGGAGGGAGGGATGGGGGTGATGGGGAGCCCAGGCTGTTTTTTTCTTCATCCTCCCCTCACCGACCTGCTCTGCCACCAGCACAAGCCAGGGTGACAGGGGAGCAGCCCCTTGTCCACGCACCGGCAGAGCCAGGCAGCATCTCCCCTGCGGCCGATAGCACCAGTGTGGAGCTGCCACCGGACCTAGGCATGTGCCCGGTGTTCCCCAGCACCACGGCTGCCCAGCCAGAGCACCCCGATCCCCCCGCCACGGGCAACCAGGGCTCAGGTAAGACTGGCAGGCAGCTGGCCCCGGGGGGTTGATCCGGCTGTGGGGGGATGGATCCTGCTGGGGCTGTGGGGGGTTGATCCAGCTGGGGCTGCGGGGGGGGGTTGATCCGGCTGGCGCTGCCCCATCTCGTCCTACAGGCAGCCTGGTGCCGCAGGCATCTGTGGAGGCACTGGTCCCAGCCAGGAGCAGTGGTAAGCAGGGGGGGTCTCCCAGCACAGCTGCTCTCCCTGGGGGTCTGGCAAGGCGAGGCAGCCCCCAGGCAAGGGCTGGGGCTGGGGTCTCCTCTCCAGGCACTGCCAGCCGCCCCACCAGCATCCCTCTGGCTCCCACCACCGCTCAGCATGGGAAGCTTCCATCCCTCGCACCAACAGGGCACACGGTGGGTCTTGCCACCCGGGGTGGCAATGCTGGGCCAGCCACAGCCACGCTGTCCCCAGCTCCAACTCTCCTGGCTGTAATGGGGACAAGCAAACCACCATCAGACAGCAGTCCCACTCCCAAGCAGGCTGTGGAAGTGTCCGGAGTGGCTCAAGACAGCGTCCCTGGAGAGCCAGTCCTGGGAACAACAGTCACCGTGCAAGAGGGGACTGCGGCCGAGCCACCCATGGGTGCTACTGATGCCCTGAGAGGTGCCCCCGCAGCAGCAGGCAGAGGTCTGTCCCTGCCAGTGGCACATGTCCCAGTGCCAGGGACAATAGCATCTTCCCCTGTCACTGGCGAATTGATTGATGACAACAAGCTAGAGCAGCTGGGCCATGCTGCCACTGCGGAAGGGACGCCGGGGACAGCGTGGATCGCAGTGCCATTGCTCCCCAAGGACGAGCACAGCACAGGGATGTCACCCCCCAGCATCAGCAGGAGCTCTGCTGAGCCACATGCATCTGCCATGCTCCTGTCCCAGGAGGTCACGCCGAGTCTGGCCGAGGCCACGTCACCGGCCACAGCAGCCAGCACCTCTGGGGACACGCACAGCCCCATGAAGCCAGCAGCAGCCTCGGCCAGCCCTGCTGCCAGCCTCCCCGGGGGTCCCCCCCACGCAGCCACAGAGAGAGCCAGGATGGCAGCACCACCGCCTGCAGACCCCCCAAGTGCATCCTCAGCAAAGATCATCTTTTCTTCTGCCACTGTGAGCATCGCTGAGGCTACGCAGACAGGGGCACGTGCCATGTCCAACACCGGCCACGACACCACACAGGACCCCCTGGAGCCCCTCACTCAGCCGTCTGCAGCCCTTTCGCCCCGGCTCATGCTCACCTCCCACCACAGCGCAGCCCCCAGCACCGCTGGCGATGGGCTGCCTGGAGCCAGCACTGTCACCCCCCCCCAGGCCACCCCGCCAGCTCCGGGCACAGTGACTGTGACAGTGGATGTCACCGCTGCAGAGCACATCCCTCCTGCATCGTTCCCAGCTCTGGGAAGCAGCGGCGCTGAGCTGGGGTCCGTCAGGAGCGATCCCAGCACCAGAGCCACAGCAAGCACAGCTTCCCCGGACACCGAGGCCACCCCAGCAGGGCTCAGCATGGGGCTGTCTCCTCATGCAGCCACCAATGGCCCTGGTGACCCCTCTCTGGAGCCCTTTGGACACTCCATGGAGTCTCTGCTCTCCCAGACCTCCTCAGCAGGTGCTGGAGCCACTGTGGCGGCTGCAGACGGGTCCTCTCCAGCCAGAACCAGCACGGTCACGTCCTTGTCCCTTGCGGGCACTGATGGAGCAGAGCCAGACGGGGCCCCTGGAACGATGGCTGCACCAGCATCTCCCCTCGGTGCACATGGCATCGGGATGGGGCCAGGGGCTCAGCCATCCTCCCTCATTAGCAACACTCCAATTAGTGAAGCAGGGATGGGAACAGCATCACTGACCGGTGGCAGTGCCATCCCAATGCCATGGGACATCGGTGCCACCCCAGCTCCACCCGATGCATCTCCCAGCCGCAGCCAGCCCGGTCCCACTGCAGGCTCAGCACCCCCAGGAACCGGTGTCACCCGCAGACCTGCGCCAGCCCCACTGCTCCAGGCTGGACCCCGACGTGTGGCAGCTCCAGGGACAGAGACGTGGTCACCCAGTGCTGCACCGGGCATGGGCACGGCTGCCCCAGGCACCCCAGGGACACCCAGAGCAGCCAGTGTCCCTGTGGCATCACAAGCAGGCGTACCCCCTCCCCCGGAAGGCAGTGCCATTGCAGGAATGGCTCTGGGGGTGACCTCATCCAGCATCCCCCGAGAGATGGAAGCAGGCATGTCCCTACTGTCCCCAGCCACCCCACCGCCAGGAATAGGTGCTTCAAGTGACCCCCACCCTGATGGCAGCACTGCGAGGCGAGCAGTGGGGACAGCATCGCTGGAGGTGGGCACAGAGGAGAACCCAAGTGCCAGTGCAGAGGTTCCAGCTCCCAGCCGCAGGATCGTCACCACCGGGCCATCACCAGAGCCACCTGCCCAAGGAACTGATGCCACTGAGACCAGGTCCCTGGAGGATCTGCCCCTCCTGGCTCCCAGAGGTGGTGGCTTGGCTCCGCTGGTTGGGGCTAACCCCAGCCCAGTGCTGGGCATGACCAGCCCCCTCCCCGACACCGCCACTGGCAGGACACCCCAGCCCGTGACACTGCTGTCCCCCGAAAATTCAGCTGCAGAGGTAGGTGGGGGCAGGTCCCAGCCGGCAGGAGATGGCAGCATCACGCAGGCAGCTCCGGGCTCAACCCCAGCTGAGAACACAGGGGTGGGTGCTGCAACAGGTACCCCCCACAGCAGTGACACTGCCCTGGTGACAGCCCTGCCAGCGTCACCCCCAACCCCAGCCAGCATCACTGCTTGGCCAACCGCGGCTGCATCAGACCACGGCTCTCACGCTGCTGAGCCCCCCACGGACACGGGAGTGGATGTGGACATGGACTCGGACATGGACACGGCTTCTCCCACTGCGGGGAACAGGTCCGTAGGGCTGCCCCTGGGGTTGCCCACTCCTGTGGCTACTGAGCGAGGCAGCGTGGCTACTGAGCGAGGCAGCGGTGATGCCACCCCCTTGGCAAGCTCAGTGCAGGGCAGCAGAAGCCATATGACAGTGGCCATGGTGGACACGGTGTCACCTCCAGCTCCGGAGCTGGTTATAGCACCTCCCCCTGGCCTCACTCACAGCACTGCTGAGCCAGATGTCAGCGTGTCCCCTCCTGTCCCCAGGAACACCTATCCAGTGGTGGCGGCATCCTCCATCACTCCCAGCATCACCATCACTGGTCCAGCAGTGGGAGCAGATGACACCAGTCTCGACAGGGTCACAACACCCCTCTCTGCTGTCCCCAGCAGTGCCTCTGCTCCACGCAGCCTCCATGTCACCCGAAGGCCATCCCTTGAGGCCACCAATGGCACCCAGGACGCAGCCATGAGGGCTCTCAGCCCAGTCACTGGGGACAAGCCCACAGCTGGGGTCACCTCGCTGGCTGTCGGCAGGACACCCGCGTGGGAAACCGCAGCCACATCCCAGCGAGGTGCCGGGGGTGCCACCACTGGGATGGACACCACCACCACCACCCCTGAGAGCAGTGCCAAGGGTGCAGCATCCCCGTCTGGCACCAGCAGCACCCACGTTCTTGTCCCCAACACCGCTGGCATGAGTCTGGCCACCACCCCAGCCACCAGCATGTTCCCCAGCAGCACCATCCCACCAGCCACCTCACCCAGTGGGGACATCTTCCTGGGGTCCGGGGCCACCCCTGCCGTGCCACCTGCCATTGCAAAGGCCACCAGCACCAGCAGTGCGCTGTCCCTCGCTGTGACGCATGACAAGGCAGATGGAGGCGGGCAGCCTGTCCTGTCCCCAGAAGAACACATCCCCTCGGTGGAGACAACTACAGGGTCCTGGGGTGTCCTTGGTCCCAGCCCTGCTGTCACCGTGCCTGGTACAACCCGTCCCAGCCTGCGCAGTCCAGCGGAGGGGCTGCCAACAGCCCCCTCGTCCCTGCTGGGCGCTGGTGCAACTGGGGAGCCAGCAGCTAGACAGACTGTCCCTGAGCTGGCAACGGGCACCGCTGCTCCCATGTCCATCAGCAACCATGACATGGGACAGACATCAGGCACGTCACCTCCTGGCTTCTGGACACCTCCAGGGACACCTGCCTGGGGGGAGAACACAGCAATCACTGCAGGTGACACCGCGGCCATCACTGCAGGTAGCAACAAGACCAATACTGCAGGTGACACCGCGGCCATCGCCTCAGGTGACACCACGGCTATCGCTACAGGCTTCACCAAGACCATCACTGCAAGTGACATCAGGACCATTACTGGAGGTGGAACCAGGGCCAACACTGCAGGTGACAGCGTGGACATCACTGAAGGCATCAGCAAGACCACCACTGCAGGTGACACCACAGCCATAACCTCAGGTGACACCATGGCCAACACTGCAGGCAGCACCACGGCCGTCACTGCAGGTGACACCACAGGTATCACTGCAGGTGGCACCAAGATGATCACTGCAGGTGACACCACAGCCATCACTGCAGGTGACACCACAGGCATCACTGCAGGTGGCACCGAGACCATCACTGCAGATGACACTGCAGCCATCACTGCAAGTGACACCACGGCCATCCCTGCAAGCAACACCAAGACCATCACTGCAGGTGACATCAGGGCCGTGACTGCAGGTGATACAATGGCCATCACTACAGGTGACACCACAGCCATCACTGCAGGTGACACCATGACCATCACTACAGGCAGCACCAAGACCACCACTACAGGTGATACCAGGACCATCACTGCACGTGATACCTTGGCCATCACCTCAGGTGACACAACAGCTGTCACTACAGGCTTCACAAAGACCATCACTGCAGGTGACACCATGGCCATCACTACATGTGACACTGGTGCCGTCACTGCAGTTGACAGCATGGCCATCCCTGCAGGTGACACCGAGACCATCACTACCGGTGACACTACAGCCATCACTGCTGCTGACACCGAAACCATCCCTGCAGGTGATACCACAGCCATCGCTACAAGTGACACTACAGTCAACACTGCAGCTGACACCGAGACAACCCCTGCAGGTGACACCACAGCCATCACTGCAGGTGACACCACAGACATCACTGCAGGTGACACCACGGCCATCACTGCAGGCATCCGCAAGACCATTACTGCAAGCATCACTAAGGCCATCAATGCTGGTGACAATCCAGCCATCACTACAGGTGACAACACTGCCATCACTACAGGCTTCACCAAGACCATCACTGAAGGTGACACCATGGCCATCACTGCAGGTGACACCAGTGTCATTACTGCAGGTGATACCAAGACCATCAGTGCAGGTGACACCACGGCCATTCCTGCAGGCAGCACCAAGACCATCACTGCCATCAGTGCAGGCGGCACAAGGGTCGTCACTGCAGGTGACACCACGG
>VZTO01005686.1:37218-55730 GCA_013400615.1 Syrrhaptes paradoxus | reverse complement strand
TTTTCTCTACAAGCATCTAAAACATTCAATTCCATTTTGGAGTTCTACAGAGAGTCTACTGGAGTCTGTTGAAAGTTTTGCATTGATGTCCACACCTACTAGATCAGGTTCCAGATGTTTAGATTCTTTAAGAATTTTGGGGAAAAAACCCTGAATCCTGAGTTAAAATTGTTATTTATACTGGTCAGATTTGCAGTGCTGCTCAATGACCTGGATGTCCTTATTTCTAGATGTACACTGTACATGATCTTTGACTTTCTCTTGGTGACTTTTCTTTCAAAGTTGTTGAAAAACTTTTCAAGATTCTTCTCAGAGCTGCCTTCAATTTTTTTTTTCAATACATTTCTAATATACTGGTCACAGTATTTCAAGTGTAGCCAATACAGGAGTAACAATATCCCTGTTAAAATACGTTCTTTACCTATGTCAAGCAAATATTTCTTTCCCTTTGTAGATGCAATATTAAAATTGCATATCTGCTTTGCTGCTACTGACTCTTCCTCCTTTGAAGAANCTGCAAAATGTAATGTAATGTATTATCTCCTATATCATGAATATGCCATTTATTCTACTTCTGAGCTTTTATTTTACAAAGAAAAAAGGCCTAATTTACAGCTGATTACTAACTTTAGTCTTACTAACTTTAGCTGCTGACAATGTAGACAACCTTTACAATTTCTGGTTATGTAATTTTTCTGTTACAAAATCTTTACATGATTCAATTTATTTTTCTTTGTTTTAGAAGTAATAATATCATATATGTATCATATGTAACATTTAAGAAAAAACTCACTGTGATTATATTCAAGTTATTTTCAAATTATTTAGGTGCGGTTTGTATGTAAAATTGTAGTTGAAATCCAGCATAGTCCTCAGGATAGAGTTGGAAATGTAGACCTCCCTGTTCCTAAAACTTTGTATTTAAGAATAAGAGGATAAAATACACCAACGGCATTTCAAGTATGAATCAGAAGCTGGAAGTATCTTCCCTCGCAGATAAAGACTCTTATCAATGGTTTTTTAGAGCTGTTTTTCCCCTTTCTGCCATCTCTTTGCAGAATGGCTCATTTTTACCATGAACATGAGAAACATCTTACTACTATGGTATAACGGGTGATGATAAGTACAGTTTGCTTGACAAGAGAGTAGTATGTAGCTGTTTCTCCAGATTAGTCACACAAAATCTAGTAGCTACAAGCTACAGTACAAACTATGTGATTAACAGAGGGGAAAAAAGTTATTTATCCATACTATCTACAGGAGACATCCAATCACATTTTCCTCATTGGCTCCCACTTTATAAGACAACAACAACCCATTATACCTTTCTAAATTAAATTTATAAAAGACTAATTGCAGAAGAACATTTTTTGATTCTCTGTTTCCATCTTCATATACACACCAACCGAAGACTGCAGGGAAGAGGCTATTAGCAAGATTTCAGATCATCTACTCTTTGTAGTATTTCCTGTTGACTTTTATTCACCTAAAAGACCTAAGAAACTATTGCTTATAACTATATTACTTGATCGGTACACAGATCACCTCCTTCAGACCTTTTACCAAGGCTCTTTTTGAAGCTATCAGTGCTCTCAGTACTGTTGGAGGTAGGGCAGTGCAAATCAAAACTCTTGATTATCGCCCAGGTTGTTCCCCCTGGTTACCAACATTAACACAAAACAGACCCGTAAAATCTTCAGACAATAACAGTAAGCAAGACTTTTCAGTATGCTGTCTCACCTACGCTTGCAACTCCCTAAAACCCCCTACACAGGCATGACTTAATGACTTCTCTAGGGTGCATCTCTACTGCCTTCTGCTGCACAGCATGCTGAGCCCCGAGGCCTGCAACGTGCTGGCTGGTATTGCTTGGAGTGTATCAGAGATCCCATCTGGCAAGTACACTCAGATTTCTTTTGCAGAGAAACTGGAACCTATGTGGAAGTGTGGGGAGGAGAAGAAAAGCTTGGAGAAGAGCTGATGCATGCCCTTCTCTTGCCCCACCAGGATAACCCAATGCCTCTGTGCTTGGGCTTTGCTTTCTGTAAATCAGGACACCAAGCCTGAGTCATAAAGCACTCATGACTTAAACCTCAACATTCATTGCTGTCTGGAAATGCAAAACTTTAAGTTTTTTAATATACATTTCATTTTCAGATTGTCCTGAGAATTAAAATCCTGGTTGAAGCCCCAGAGACATCCTTTGTTAAGCAGGTATTCTGTATTGTATCATGGGTATTGTATCACTAGGTTTGTTACTGTTTTCCTTTCCTACATTAAATCTTTTTATCTCACCCAACTGTAAGTGATTTATAACACAAAATGCACTGTTATTCACTATGCCAACAAATAAAATGCAAATATTTCCCAGTTTGGCACACGGAGCATGTGTCACATCTTGTGACCAAATAACAGCAGCATACTACAAATAAACAAGAAGATAAAATTCCACAACAATATATCAGTCATTTGTTACCACCTCTCTCTCAAGACAGTGTAATATAAAATTGCTTAATAATCACCTGCTTTTTTTTTCTTTTTCTGGTTTTTTTTTTTGGTTGGTTGGTTTTTGGAATGAATAAGCCACAGCTAAACATCTTCTCATTTAAGATAAAATGTGCTCCTTCACTATTTTCTCATCATGCCTTTTCGACAAGTATATATCTGATAATCTTGTGAAAAGAGGTTTTGGCCTCTTTGAACAAGGGTATGTTTCAGTAATATATCTCTCAGCATCTCACCAATGAGGGAAGTTTGCAGAAGTAATCAAAAGAATTTTCCACAGACTGTTTATTCTGTGACTTTGACCCAATCTGCTGGAAGATTGAAAATCCCTGTTCAGGACTGTAGATTTTGGAAAAGCCAGGGAACTTGATATGCTACAGGGTAATTTTCTGACAAGTTATAAATCTTCACATTGCTTGTATTAGGATATGAATAGTAAGAACACTCTTAAAGATAATGTTTGTGGACATTTATATGGCAGGTCAAATGGAAAAAATTATTCTGTTTTATTGAGAGATAATGATTACTTCTTATGACTAAATTTTATAGTGCTGCACTATTTACAAAGCTTTAAGCAGACATTAAAATAGTCATTACCAAGGGGAGGATTCTCCTTTCCATTCTGTGTCTGTTCTTTCACATGAAAGAACATATTGCAAATGTAAACACACTTTGAGCTGAATATATACAGTATTTTTAACACTCTTTCTGGCATCTTGCTGGCAGATGACTAGCTGTGATAAAAAAAAAAGTTTTTGTGACAATTGTTTTATGTGCTTTTCACTGAAACTTTCTTCTGATATATGTGCTGTCAGAATGCACATGCACAACATATTTATGCTCTGTTGACCATCCATATTTAAAATATACCAGCTGGATATAGGACAGTGAATGCAGTCAATCTCAAATATCTATGCATCTCAGCTCTGCAAACTGGAGAACTCCAGGTATCTTTTTAAAACTTACACACTTCAGCTCCTCTGTGTTTCTATTTTCTTGTCTGTGACTATTTGCTGCATTTGTCTGAACAAGAAGGAAAAAAAAGAAAATTGCATATGTTATTATTAAAGGCAAGATTAGGATTTTCAACATAGACACAGCTGAGGTACACACTTTTAGCCCAGACATCCCCTAAAGAACCCCCAAAGACAGCATGCTTCTTTGAGACCCATTTTTAAACTCATTTCTCTGTGCAGCCTTGAAATCTATTCAGCAAATGTTAGCCTATAAGACCAAGAAGTCACTTTTCCCCTCTGCTGGTTGTTCATCTGAACTAATCGAAAAGCCTGTGAACCAAGGAAAAGCAGGTACTAACCGCTGTCTCCACATGTCTGCAGACAGGTTCGCTCAGAAAGCAAAGTTGTGCCCACCGCCAGAGCAGAGCCGCTCTCTGCTTCCCAGCACATGAAGGTGTAACTGTTAATCAGAAGTTTCAGTTGGCTACAATGTTGTTAAAAATCATGTGGGCCTGCATGAAAGGAATAATCAAAGCAGAAAAAGGGGTGGGAGGCTGAGCTCCATTTACATCTGTAATATGCAAAAAGAAGGTCTCACTCCTTTGTGAAGGTCACAGCCCACAAGGGAGCGGATTATTGCTGTGCAGTTGACGTATCCATAAGCCGATTGCTTGGCGAGTGGGGTGGATGTACAGAGATATGAGGGAGAAAAGGGAAGCCTTTCCATATTCGGTCTTATGGACTGAATATGTTTCTGGGTAGGTAATGTTTCTTAGAACAGTCCCACTATGTTGACTGAGATGGCGGCTGCCGAATGTATGCTGTAAAAAGATCACCTTGAATGAAGCATGCAAAATAAGCACATCAAGGACAGATGAAGCAGGCAAATTTGGAAAGAAATGAATTCAATTCATACAAGCCGGTGTTAAAAAAAGATGTAACACTGATCATATTCCTTTATTTGCGATGATTTGCATTATCTCAGTCAGCTCTATCCACTCCTAGATTATTGTTTGATGAAATGAAAGTCGCTTTAGTAATATAGTTTGTAGAGGGCATGGAGAACAAGATTGTTATGTTATAACTTTATTACTCTGCATAGTTGCAGGAGAAGTTGCTTACTATAAGGAGAAAAATTAAGGTTTATGGCTTAGGTATTCACTTCTGATATTTGTTTTTTTCACTTACATTTCATTTCCCATCTCATTTTTTAGATAATTAAAAAGAAAGCTACAGATAGAGTCAAGTTGAAGACTCACTTATAATAGCAGACTTCAGCAATGTCAAAACCTGCATGACTTAAGTACCTTCATTTCTTGATTGTATTTTCAGTATTTTTGATCAAACTGATATAATGGAAAAATAGCAGAAGTATGATAAGTTTCCAGTATCTCTGAATCTTCTGTTTTACCCTGCAGCCACATGTTGAATATACAGCTGCAGTGATTTTTTTCCCCCAGTGCTGTTCAAGCAATGATCAGAATGCTTTGACTAATGTTCTGAGAGTCCAGAAAAACAAACAGGTAAGAAAGCCCTAGGACTAGCAAAAAAGATCACCTTGAGAGTTTCCTGCAGGAACTATCTGCAAATGAACCCAAGTTCTTAAGAAAGTTTGGGTTATGGAAGGGATTTGAGGAAGTGAAGGAAGAACTTCAGTCAAGTGAAAAAGCTCAGTGACAGAAGCAACACCTACAGGCAGTGAGAGCAAAAAGAGAGTGAGTCAATATATGTGAAAAAAACAGTGTCAAGGAGTAAAACAGCTGAAGAAAAAGTGATAAAGAAAAAAAGAATAAGAGGAATAAAATGTGATTGAAGAATATAGTTTTACGATGGATGATTTATTTATGTGAATTCTTCCTTAGGAGTAGTGAAAGATTACTCCAGGCTGGTTAAACCTTCTCAGACAAAATAATCCTGAGAAACAGACCGAAGAAGAGATTAATTTTGGACTTTTATGGAATATAATGGTGGAAACAGTACTAAACTCTTATTCTCAGAAATAAATTGTCTTTTAGATTACTTACCATCTTATTCACTATCAGCTACCACACTGTTTCTTGAGATTCATTTAAAAGGAGAAAGGTTTTTTTAATTATTTCGAGGGTATTGTAGGAAAATTTTGGTAAAATTCATGTTTGCTGAGAAATCTTTAAGTCAAAGTTAGTCTACCTTGGTTTCTGGTGCTTCTAGCAGGAGTGCACAGGGCAGTAATACTGAGTAGCTGGCTGGAGGGCTGGATGGAGAACACATGGGAGGTACATGTGTATTGTTAGGTGAGTACATGAGGAACTGAAATGTACCTCAAGAATTTAAATACCAAACACGAAACAGCACATGTAATTTCCTAAACATAAAAATAGAGATAGGTGATTTTCATCCACAAAGAGATGAAACAGGTCTCTCAAGGAAGATGGCTTTCTCCAGAGAAGAACGTAAAGAAATACCCTGGACCATCAGTAAAAAGCACAGGTAGAAGGGAGCAACAACAAATCTTAAAGAAAGATTACAAAATGTAGGAACAACTACAAGAAAGACCCAGATTTGGTGGCTGCAGGAACTGACAAACCTGCTTGTTGAAATCTAGCCTCAAGGCAGAACATGAAAAATTGGGAAAAGCATTAATTGCAAGGAAACTGAGAGAGCTGACATCTGCCACAGCTAAAGAAAAAAATGAAATTAAATCACTTAATAATACCCAGTCAACTTAAGAGCAACTGAAAAAATCTGCAATAAATCTTAACAGGATACACAAAACAGGAGCTTAAAGAACACCGTTCTTTAATGTTCTAGCCTTTTTAATGTTCATTTTTTAAATGCCCAAATGTATTAAACATTTTATGATACAGTTAAAGGCACAATCTCTCCCCTGAAGAATTCAATTTAGATTTAAAGCACAGCTTAGAATAAAAGTATTTCACAAAAGAAGTGGAATTAGTAATATAAGGATACAGTGTCCAGGTGGTTCGTTGTTAAGCTTATGTGTGTCCCTGTGGTTTTTGAAATCTATGTTTCAGGTTGGAAAAGGCACGTCGGAGATTAATTTTAGAGAAAAGTTTAAAGAAGGAGAAGCTAATGGGATGAGTGAGAGAGAACAAAATAGTCCTTAAATTTCTAAAAATAATCAGAGAGTTAGCTCTAAATAATCAGCTTGGCGGAAACTTCAGGAACCCATTACTATATAGAAAAAAGAATTATCATTAAAGAGTAAAGCTTCATCTACCTTCATGACTCTCTGGTAGGTTGGCAATAGCAGGGAAGAGGTTTACTTCATAGTTTTTATGATGAGATGATTTCTTTTTACAGCTTTGTTATAGCTACCTTGCACCAAAAGGTCTAATTCCTGTCCTGAGAAATTGTTTCACCTAAACTTTCCTTATTTCACTCTGACAGAAAAAGAAAATAAATCTGAAAATAATAAATACTGTTTAGGGGTTGTTACTATTATAAAGAAAGTAATATACATTTAGAGGTCTGAAAGGTTAATATTTTACCAGCGTGTATCTTCTGTTAGCACAAAAACACCTTGGTACTCTCATCTCCACATATTAAATCTACCTCAAATCTCTGTGTCAGCTACATACTTGAAGAAAATCACCATTCCAGAAAGATAAATTGGAAAGATCTTCTTCAAGTAGCACATATAGATCACAGCATAGTTTGCTGTTATCCAAATGCTGAGACACAAAATGTGACACTGCCATTTGATAAACTTTTTAAGTCAGTGAACAAAACCTGATCCACAAAAGCCCTTCCCCTCCTCTCTATGGACTGAGGTCATCACACAGCTGGGAGCTGTTCCTGTGGTCTTCATACTAGCTTTTTGGCCATAGGAGAGGAGCATCATCGAAAGAGAGACCTCTTTGCCTATGTCTTCCCCATTGTATATTGCCCAGGACACTTGCCTAAGAGCCAGGAGGACCTGCAAATTCAGATGGTGATCCCAAGCACTGCTTTCTCCAGCTCAGAAGGGCTCTGTGGTCACCATGAAGATGGGAAGGCATGGCTCCTCTGACCAGGGACCTTCGGCAGCCGGTCCTGCCACCACAGGGCTGGGGCAAGGACTACCAGGGGCCCCTTTCCTGCCTGTGTGCCTGCTGTCCTGCACTCCCGCAGACTTCCCCAGCCTCCCAGCCTGCCAAAGAAGAGGACTTTCACAGCTCTGATTTAGATTCACAGCTCTGATTTAGAGCCTGATTCTCTGGGGAGCTGGTAAACCATGGTGAGGCCTTGGTGAGAGGAGAGAGTGGGAACTTCTTCAACTGGTTTTGCTACTAGCAGAAGCATAATGGGATATTGTATCCTAAAGATGCGTAATAGATGTGAACCACGGTGGAAGAAGATGCCTAAGTGTGGACAAATTCCTACAGCCTGTCTTTGGCAGCACTCTGCTCTTGCCATTGGGAATCTGCTTTCAGCCCCTTCACATGTGTTCCATTG
Source organism: Syrrhaptes paradoxus (assembly GCA_013400615.1). NCBI lineage: Eukaryota > Metazoa > Chordata > Aves > Pterocliformes > Pteroclidae > Syrrhaptes > Syrrhaptes paradoxus. Next base: position 47,832 of record VZTO01005686.1, on the reverse strand, counting down.
GGAACATCTAACTTCCACTGCACATTTTACCAGGCAGCAAGGTACCAGGGTCCTTTTGCAAATATTGCCTGAGGATGATAAACTAATAACAAAGGGGGAGGACAGAAGGGAGAAGGGAATAGATCAGTCATTTAGTACAAAATCAGGACACTAAGAACAAAATTAATCAAAGCTCCAAGCGATGTGAAGACTAAGTATCTTCAATTGCTTATACTCCAAAGCTAGAAGCCAGATAAGTAAACAAGAATTGGAATGGCTCATTTATGAACATGAATTCATCCTCCTTGGTATTACTGAGGCTTGATCAGGTGATCTGCATGACTGGAATGTTGAAATCACCAGTTGTAATTTATTTAGGAAAGATGAAGCAGAGACAAAAGGTGGAAAATGACACTTTATGTCAAAAATAGCACCACCTCTTTCCAAGTGCTGATGGTGTAGAAGCGATCAATATTGAAGGTTTATGGGTTAATATTTAACTGGCATAGCACAAATTACCATCTGGGATTTGCTGCAAGCTACCATGTTGCATCAGGAAGCCAGGTGCTCAGCTAAGTACCTGTCTATAATGTAGGAGGAATAAGTGGCTGTGTCATCAGAGGGTCTTCAGCCTGAGTGACATATGCTGAGAAACTTTTGATGCCAACAGTAAAACTTCTCTAGAATTTCAAAAAGTTATAGGTGAAAATTTCTAACACATCACTAGGTAAAAAATAATGGTTACATTTATGCAAACTCCTAGATTTGCTGCTTGCACAGAGAAAAAAGCCCAGCCAGTACTGTCTATGTATTGCTCTAAATGGGTTGATTTCAGAGAGCTAATAGCAATTAAGAACCAAATTAATTGGGGAAAAAAAATAGAGTACCACAATATAATGAGCATACACTGAAGCCGGAACCGGAGAAAATAGACAAAGGAAACAAAAGTAAGAGAATACACAATCATTTTATAATGGACCTCACCAGATCCAAGTAAATCAAGATAAATCAATTACAAAAGTGAAAGGGCAATAAGACCTGCCAGGGCTGTTAAGGTCAATAGGAAGAGAGACTATTTGGGCTTTTAAAAGGGATATTAAAAGCAAATAAAAGAGAAGAAAAATATTGGCTTTGTAGAAGCAGATGGGAATCACAGAATAAACAATAATAACACAGGCGAGCCACATGTGCTCAGTGCACAGCTCTGTCCTGTGTTTAGGAAGGGGAAAAGTAGAAATTTTATCATAAGGTAACGCTGAATTACTTTCCATTCCAGTGGTCACTCCAGAGAATTAAAAAGCAGTTACTAACAGCACACGTTTCCAAATAGAAAGGTCCAGGTGACTTTCACTGAGGAGTTGTAGAAAAACCTGGCAAAGAAATTCTCTGGACCATTAATGTTGATTGTTCTGAGCACCAGAAAAGCCCCAGAGAAAAGGAGGAAAGCTAATGTTGTGGCAACATTTTAAAGGGGTAAATGAGATGACCTGGACAATTATATACCTGTCAGTCTAAAATTGATCTGAAGCAGAATGATGAAACAGCTGATATAAGACTCAGTTAATAAAGAATTAAAGGAGGATAATATAATTAATGCTGATCAACATGAGTTTATGGAAAACTTGATGGCTTTTATTGATGAGATTACAAGTTTGGATGATGACGGTAACTGTGATGGTTTAAAAAATTCAGACTTTTGTGAGCTCATTTTGATGACTATTTGATTAAGAGAACTAGAATGATGAAAAATCACCATAGAGCATATTAAGTTAGTCCAAAAGGTAGCTAACTGATACGTCTCAAATTGTAATTTTAAATGTAAAACAACCACTGAATATGTCAATGGCACCTTGCACTATCTACCATTTTAGTTATTTCTACATAAAAGGAATAAAAGAAATTGCTATGAATATAGTTTGAAGATAAAAAATAGCTTCAGTGGCATGTTGTGAAGAGGACTGGCTATTTTCTACGCAACTTGGGTAACTTGGCAAGCTGAACACAAAGAAACATATTTGCCTGAGCAGAGCAGAATGCAGAGTCCCACAGCCAAGAACAGACAAGATATTTCGGATAGAACCCATGCAGGAGCCTGTCCTAGGAAACAGAACCAGAGAAGAGGCCCTAAAGGTTATGGGAGATGTCCAAGATGGAGAGGACCTCTCAAGAGAATGAAATAAAGAAAAATGCTACGAGACTTTTTGCATTTTATAATGCCACATTCCCTACTAATACACTGTATTCAGTTCCACTGCCCACATTTCCAGAAAATATTTAACAGCTAGGGAGGATTTCAAGAAACACTGTGAGAATGATTGAAGAATGAGAAAACCTACTTGGTAGTATAAGATACAGGGAGAAAAAGGTCTTCAGCTAATCAGAAGGAAGACTATATACTGAAATGGTAACAGTCTAGACAAGCTTACACAGAGAAGTAAAATTTTAACTTTTTAATTTCTGAAGGGAACTCTTCAGTGTCACAGACTGAAGTTGAGCAAGAACCAGTTCTTGAAAAATAAGATTTAGACTAGGATTATCCAGTGGGTCTGTCTGAGATGGAGTCAGTACCCTCACAGCAGTCCTCACAGTGCTGAGTGTCCCACTGGCAGCCAGCAGGGTGTTTGTAACACAGCTTGGGAGGGGGCGGAGCCGGAACAACTGACCCAGATTGGCTGTTCCATACCATATGACATCAGCTCAGCCATAAAAGCCAAGGGCAGGCAGGAGGAGGGGGGCATTTGTTACTGTGTTTGTCTCCAGGAGCAGCTGCTGCACACACTGAAGCTCTGCTTTCCTGGGAAGTGGCTGGACATTGCTTACTGAGGGGAAGTAGAGAATAACATCTTTGTTTTCCTTCTGTGTCTGTGCATGGCCTTGGCCTTTGCTTTACTTAAACTGCTTTTATCTTGACCCATGAGTTTTTAATCTTATTCTCCCCCTTTATTTTGCTGAAGGGGGAGTGATAGAGGGGCCTGGTGGGCACCAGGTATCCAGCCAAGTTTAATCCATCACAGATTAAAATGCAAATTTTTAGCATTATGTTTTCTACCGAATCCCTAGGATATATTACATAATGCTTTGTGCATTCCTCGTTTTTAGAGAACTTTAAATCATGTCTGGATCAGCATTCCTACAAAGTTTTGTTCAATCAGAAATCAGTCCAAGGAAGACCTATGACCTCTTGCAGGAGGCCAATCTGGGTAAACAAAGGAACTCCATTTCACCTAGAAAGCCATCAAAATGTTATAAACAAACATAGTTAGGGTTATTCTCTCTGATCTGTCATATAAGGCTACTCATGTTCTCAGGAAAACAGAAGGGTTTTCCAAGATCTGATGCATTTCTCTTACATTTCCTTCTTAGATGTCACTCTTCATGGAGACTACTAATCTGTGTGCATGACAAAGTGAGACCACGTTAGACACAAGCTGCCTTCTGCAGCTTGGTATGTCTGCACCAGCATCTCCGGTTGCCGGGGGAATTCTGCAGTACTGCTTGAGTGCTAGCGGGCTGGAAATCTGTGCATCCACCACCATCAGCAAGAACGGCTGCCTCTGATTTCAGATGTTGTGTCTATACATGAACACAGTGCCCTCTCTTGACGGGTTGCAGTTTAAAAGTAATATCAAGGCTCAGCTGCCTCTGAGAGCTACCAGAGCTCTTCCAACTGCTCAGATGGTGACAAGATCTCTCCACAAAGGCAATAGGAGGGTTCCTTCTGTTTTTATATTTGCCCATCAAGTTCCCTCGTTAAAGATGAGCCTTTCTTTCCCTTTTCCCATAGGACTTTTTTTTTCTTAATTTCTAAGACTGTAATCACATTTCTGTCACAGCTTCATCACAGAAGAAAACATCCTTTGTCTTTTTCAAATGTCGGGATTTTAGTTTCACTGGTAATCAAAATATTTGCTGAAAACAGAGCCCGTTTAGCTCAATATTAAAATACATTAAAATATGTTGTTAACTATATTATATTAAATTAAAACTTAATAAATGGAATTCAGATTTGACAGTGGCTTATGAAAAAGGCAAGCATATTAATAGTAGAATGATTTAAAAACATTGTTAATGGAAATGTATCCATGATTCCACGACAAAGAAGAAAACAGAAAAAACAATGGTCACAAATAATAATTTGACTTCCACATTGGCCAATTTTAAAAGTGCAAGGAAATTCCGATGCTAGGAAAATGATTTCTCCCTTGTGTTACCTTGCCCTAGGCGAAATGAGAACACATTTGTTTTCCAGATGAGGTATATAAGAAGCAGAATGTTTGAGTGACTTGCTAAAGGTTACACAAGTTTATAGGAGACAAATAACAAAAATCTACTATGTGAATGTCCAAAGTACTTATATGAAGTGCTTCGCATCTCTGTGCTCAGATCTACTGAAACGTTGGATCGATAATATTCATTTACCTATACAATACTTTGCCATCCCGAAGTGAGAAAGCATTGACTAAAAATAAAGTAGTGATAGCATTATTAGACTTTTTGTTTCCCCAGAAAGGCTAGTAAAAGCACAGAAAATTGTGTTATTAGTTAAGGAAAACATTGTACAAATGATGTCTGCAGAGAACAGTAGTAAACCTCCAGGATGACAATTTTGTTAACCCTGCCCCTGTGTGAAGCAAGACAACATGGCGAGGAGTCTCTCCTCCCCTCCGATTCCTCCTTTTTCCCATTCACCCATGGTGGAGCTCTCTGAGCATTGCCAGAGCTGTTGCATCCTTGCTGTCTCTCCAGCCTGGGTGGAGAACAAACTATGCAGTGACAGCACTTGGCTGCTATTGTTGTGGCCGCAAAGCAGAGTTTTTGCCACTTGTAGTGTGCTGCAGCTGGTGGCCCAGGAAGGTCAAAGAAGCCCTTGGGCACTCCTCTGTCAAGCTCTGCTCATATCTAATGGAAGCCTTGTGCTGCATCCCAGAGCAGGAGGTCAGTTGAGCACCTGGCTGCAGCATCCCTCAAGATAGGTTCAGCATTCAGCGTCAGTATAATTTACTATTATTTTCTACTAGATTTCATAATGGCAGGTGTGTGATTGCTACATTGTCTACAAAGTCAGTGTATGACAGAGTGCCAGGGATGCATCATTCTCTTCTTCAATTTAACAGCTTGCCGAGTTTCCCCATCCTATTCCCTTCACATTTTGAAAACTGGCTTGTCCTTTTCCTGCGCACAAGAAGTTAGAATGCTGCTACTGCTATTTCATCCACTCATTAGGGATAATACAATGTCCTGGGAAATTCCCTAACTGGTTAGCATTGCTAGGTAGAAATGATACATCACATTCAAGAAATGATACATCACACTCAAGATAATGAACATGTTAAATGAATGGCTTATCCTTCTTATTTTTATTACTTATATCTCATCTAAGGTATGGGTATTGTTGAACAAGGAATTTAAATCTTATTCTTCTCTTCACACCAGTTCCAGTGACCAAATATTTCTGCACAAAGGGGAAAAGGTGCCTGTTTTTTCTCTCCAGTAGCCAGAGTGCATGACATGGCCTCAGATTGCCAGTGTAGGCTGGCAGGGATAACAGGTTTTCCAAACTGGAGCCGAGCACTTTTTCCTCTTTGCAGCACCCGGGATGTATCACTAGGGTTCCTATTTCTGTCCTACTTTTCATTCACAAAATAATGTCCCTCTTAATTTGCCTCATCATCTGGCTAGTTGTCTGATGACTTTTACAAGTCTTAAATTCATGCCTGAAAGGCATGATACTGGTCTTCTCATTCAGTGAAAACAGAGACTTGCTTAGAAAATGTACACATTTAAACCCACCTTAATGTTTCAAATAACATTATTTTCAGTAGAAACTGCTTCTTAGTTAAATGGCTTTCAGGCATCAGACTATTATATGACAGACGATTTTGTCACTATGCAAAATGTGAAACCTGTAATCAACTTGTTATGGCATTTCACAAAAGTATGTGACAGTAAAATAAGTAAACTGTCATTTGGGCAATCAAGTCTTGAAACCCTGCAGGAGGAAAAAAATGTACCTGACACTCAATCTTCATGGTGGGAATGAGGTTCAAAAAATGATTTAATACTGCTACAGTCTCACAGGTTTGAATAGAATTCTTACTGCAGTGTGTTTAAGCCTGCAATAATGTTGTATTATGTTTTAATCATGTATTTTTCCCCCTAATTGATTTTTTCCCCAGATAATGTATATGCACATCACACAGCAAGGTCTGCTCTGTTAACAAGGTGTTGGTTAAACTGAAACAATATTTTCCCTTTACTATTAATGACAATATTATCAATTACCAAGCAATCTCAGACTGGTTTAATATTAGAACAGATAGAGTAGGCAGGAGCCTACGATGATTTACTAGTGCCTGTGACAGTCTGGGCAGAGAGGGTGCTGGTGGTGGGGAAGGGCAAGCTCCTACACAGCTGGAATGCTTGGGATGAAGCACCACCAACCCCATGCTGTGCTGGTTTTGATGGAGTTCACCGAAGTTTTATTAAAGGAAAGGGATGCACAAGCTACGGTTCACGAGCCACTCATGACCCTTCACGCCAGTTCATTTGGCCTGCAGCTTGCTCTTGGAAGTCCTTGTTCTCCCCTGTGGCTGCAGGTTTGAAGCAGCGGGCTGGCAGCTGCAGCCCTCCCTGGGCTCCCCTCTCCCCAAGGTGCTCCCCCACGCTCAGGGAAGGAATAGGAAAGGGACAGGCTTGCACCTGATAAGTAAGGAAGGCACTGTGGGGGAAGCAGGCTTTCTGCCATTGCGCCATTGAAAGGTGTGTTCCCCATTTCCCCCAAAAGAGCAGACATCATGGGTATACAGGCACCAGCAACGAGCTCTTATAACTAGGACTGTAAAATGAATCTGTAGCCTCTTGTTTACAGTCATTGGTGATGGTCACAAATTTTGGAACTGATGTCTTCCCAGGAGATGAGTTACAAAAATAAGAATAAAATTATATTTGATTATGAGAAGAGTAAAGGGAAACAGAGAAACTTTTTTTTTTCTTGTGGCCTTTTTATAGTTATAAACCAACTGATGAAACCACTGAAATCTGCAAGTTAATATTTTGCATGGAATAACCTTCAGTGAAGAGCACTGCACAGCCTGGCTTCACAGAAAATGTGTTTTTTTTTACACAAAGTTCTCTCCAGCCTGAAATTACTCACTGAGCACACACAACAGGCCTTTTGTTAAGTCTAACTGCGAATCTACAAAATGATATTAATGTAAATGCACAGCTAATCTTGCTGCGCACTAAAGCTGCAGGCCCCCAAGAACAGGCTTAGACTGGCCTGGGAAAGGCCCTGAGTGTTTGACCTAACGAGAGCTGAATCTGTTTTTCCTGTGGCTCACCTCAAGTGCTCAGGGAGCAGTCTAATAAGGATTCAGAGGTAGTGCTTTCTTCATCCTTCTCCTGCCTGCTCTACATAATCATACCATAACTTTTTTTTCCTCTCCCAATATATAATTTGTAGCTTCTCTAATCGCCCAGAGCAAGCAAAGGCAAGCCTGCAGCAAGCCTAACTGTGATGAGTCTGTTGGTTACAGGGAAGAGGAATCCTCTCTGACACCTCAATGGCAGGTTATGGCTGGAGACTCTCACAGAGAAAGTAAATGTCACTGTTGTCAACAAGATTTAACAGAAATGAAGGAATACATTTCTCTTTAAACCTCAGCTTTTGGGAAAGGTAGAAAGGCTGGAACAGCAGCAGAGGGAAACAGCGACAGAGGCAGCACCATTGCTCAAAGGTCAGGGAACAGAGCAGTTCACACATCTGACTTCTTTGACTTCACTTGCCTCTGCTGATGCCTCAGTCTCCTCCTAAGAGGGCCCTTACCAAGCAACTCTGGACAAAATCAGAGACAGGACAAAATGAAGTTCATATCCATACAGGTACGGAGCAGCTTCTGGTATTGTGGGACAGAGTGAAAAAGGCTGCCCAACTGTGGGTGAAAACCGGGCATAGACAACCCAGAAAAGCCTACAGGAAGGAGAGGCTGAATGGATATATGTGACATAGAGAAAGATAGCTTGTGTGGAAAGGTAAGTCAAAGACCAGGGGCAAATGGAGAACAGCAGCAGAAAGAGAGACATTTGGTTTGAAGCCCAGGAGAAGGCAAAGTAGTAGAGATTCTTAGAAAAAGTAAAGGTATAGGAGAGAAAAGAGAAGGTATACGCTGAGAAAAAAAGAGGCTTAGAGAGCTATTCGAAGCTGTAAGAGTCGTCCATGGATATCATCCTTTTGGACTCTGTCATTACTGCCCACATTTTCCTTAGGAAACCTCCACTATAATAAACAACCAGAAAAGTTATGGACACACAGAGAGCACTAGTGTTAGCTTCCTCTCAGGAGTCTAAATCAGTGTAAGTCGTCCCTTCTCCTGTTATCTTCTCAGCTCCCAGTCTTAGATAATCAGATACCCTGTTCCTGACACTGCCAGCTTTACCAGGAGACAATAGCTGTGGGTAAATAAAAAGTGTTTTCCACTGTTTTTTGGCCATCCTGACTCCTCATTCAGGCAGGATTCACTATACTAGAAGAGATCAGTACATGAAGGCTAACATCCCTGGGATGAGACAGAAGTAATTATACAGCAACTGCAGAGGGTACAGCTACTTCTTGCCTAGCTCAAATCTAAAGTTCAAACAACCATAATACCAGTTAATACCTGCACACCAATGTAATTTCTGAAAAAATGCTTGAATGGCACGCTGAAAAAGTCAAGAATGACTATTTTAATCTGGAGGTACCTGAGCTATTCTCTGCCACTTGCTGGATGCCGCTGCTATCTCTGAGCCTCAGCAGCTCCACAGCTTTATTTGTTCTCAGACACAGCCCTCCCTAGCTGTTGCCTCCTTAGGTCCTAAAGTGTATGTGTTCACTGTGTTTAGTACTCTGCATGACCAGTGATTTGGTAGGTCAATGCTGTTTCTGATAGCACAGAAGCTGATGATCAGAGGGACGTCTTGATGGACGTGTCACCTTTTTGTGTGCTTTGCTCCCCTGGGGAGTGCTCATTACATTATAAGGCATTTTAGGAACCATAACAGCTCATGTGACAGCCTGCCAACTATTTTGAAAAACCTGCTTGGAAAGTCAGAGACAAACTACAAGGGGGGGGGTTAAGTTTCCAGAGAGCTTCCAGTTTCACAGAACATTTGTGCTGTGAACAAACATCCACGTGTGCTCAGAAAACCTTCACAGAATCACAGAATCAGAATGTTAGGGATTGGAAGGGACCTCAAAAGATCATCTAGTCCAATCTCCCTGCCGGAGCAGGAACACCTAGATCAGATAATCACCTTGTGATGTTCCTCCAGTTCACCATTGTTGATGTCACTACTAAAACTACCTCTGTTAATGGGTCGCTCAGCAAAAAACTGACCTGGTCCGAATGCAAAGTCAAGACTGCTGCTGATGACACAGCAATTAAAAAGCCTTCGGAGGCTGATTGACACACCAGAATTTGACACATCATTTCCCACCAACTTTACGAATTCTGGATGCTTTTGATAGCAGAGAAAGGGAGGACCACACCACAAAGTACAAATGTTCGTCATGGTGATAGTGATCACAACCAGTTCCGTGAAACCAATTACTACTTTTTACAATTTGCCTGATGTCGTCCTTCTTTTCCTGCCATAACCCTGCAGCTCCCGGCCTCTGCTCGGGATCCCTCCCCGTCCTCCAAGGCCCCGACCCGCCCCGGCCCTGCTCTCTGCTTTGAGCGAGAAGGATACCGGTGCGGAGAGCAGGGTGGGGGCCGTCGTGTCCCCGCACATCTCAGGGAGCTCTCCCCGGTGCCGGCCGGAGCGGCGGCAGCAGCCGCGAAAGAAGAGCCGGCCGGGGCGGCTTCCCCCTGCACGGCCGCCGCGGCCCGCCAGGCGGCAGCAGCGCGCCCCTCCGCGGAGCTTCAGCCGCGCTGTCTCCGCTCCGCGCCCGCGGACCGCGCTCTGCCCCCGGCCCTGCTCCCCCCGCGGGCTACGCCGTGCCCCACGGCCCTGCCGCCGGTCCCCGGCCGGAGGGCCTGTGCCTAGACGGCAGCGGGGCTGCGGCGGGCGCCAGCTCGCCCCGGTGCGGGGGAGCCCCGGGAGGGGTGGGCGCGGAGAGGTGTCCCGGTGAGACAAAGGCGCCCGCGAGGGTGAAGGCGCCCCCGCCGCGCCCTCGCAGACAAAGCGGCAGTCGCCCGTCCCCGCTGCTGCGCTTCGCCGCGCCGCCCCTCCGCGCGCTCCTGCGGGGGAGCCCCCAGGCGAGGAGTCTGTGCTGCTGGGGCTGCCCGAGCCCCATCGGGAGGAAGAGGAGGACGAGGAGGAGGAGGAAGGCGGGTGGGGGAGCGCCTGTGCCGTGAGCAGGAGGGAAGCCGCTCTCCGAGCGTGAACTGAGCTCAGCACCGCCGCCTGCCTCGCCTCGCCTCGCCTCCCCGTCCCTCCCTCCTCTCCTCCTCCCCCCCGCCTCTCCCCCGCCGCAGACGGATGCGAGCCCGGATGGTTTGCGAGCGGAGTTGAGGGGGCAAACTTTGAAGCCCAGATGCCTCTGGGGCTGCGCGGCAGAGCGCGGCTGCTCCTGCAGGCACCTGCCGCCGCCCTCCCCCCGGCGCTGCCGCCCTCCGCAGGGGCGGCCGGCCCCGCTGCCGCCGGCTGCCGAGG